>KN484428.1:50185-92612 GCA_000787095.1 Periophthalmodon schlosseri
GCGAGCCGCTGGGGCTGCTGACAAGTTATGGCTTTGCAGCAATGGTGATTTACAATGCAACTGGTTTACCAACGCGTGGATTGCATTGTGCTATGGTTTTCAACCTGGTTTAAACAATGTAATATATTTACTATGGAAAATGAAGATGATGATAGGCAATTGAGTAGTAAATTTTGTGTTTTTAAGACAGGGAAATTTGTCCCACTAGTTGGATACCAATTAGCTCTGGTGTATGGCCTTGTTTCAAAATATGACTAGTATCTTATAAGAGATTTGATTTACGTGGTTAAATTAAAATGCACTGCCATTTAGGAAGGTAATACTATTGATAACCACTGTGTTCTGTCTGGTTTAAACAGTTGATAGATTTTAAGCAGAAATAGGCATCTTGAAATTACTATAATCAGTCAATGTAAAACCCAAAAGCCCAACTATCGTGTAGCATTACACTACACATATTGTAAAAATGGTTGCCATCCACACAATTGGTATTCAGCACTATATTTTTGTGTGGTTTTTTCTCTCAAACTGCAAAGGTTGAAAAGTGAGATCATAACAATGACTACACTTTTGGTCAAGTTGAACATTTCTTCTGTGGCTTCTTTTCAGAGCATTGTCCTGTAGTAAGCTTTTCACTCCTAACATTATTACCATGAGAAAAGTCACATTACATACAGCAGTCAATTGAGAGAGCAATCTTTTAAAAGGTCCCATATTGTACAAAATTGACTCTTGTGAGCTTTAAGACACGTTATAATGCTGTTGCCTCATCAAAAAATACCCAGAGCTGTGTTTTGTTTCATTCACACATGTTTTGGTAATCCTTTACCATTAGTCGGTCTATATCGCCAAAGCTCAAAATGCTCTGTTTTACCTTGTGATGTTATATAGTGGTCATTTTCAAGTTAACTGCTACCTTTTACCTTTTGTTCAGTAGAGATGGGCAATTTCAGGGCTGAAATCATCCAAATGATTCTAGTGAAGGTGTATGGAGTTTAAAAACACAGTGGAGCACTTCCTGTATTACCACATGGCATCACAAGGTGGAACAGTGTTTTCCATTTGAGGGAAGAACTCAGCCTAAATGTGTGCAGGATTTGTGTGTTAAACATGTGCGAATAAAACTAAACACAACTCCAGGTATGTCTGATGAGGAAACATGATAACGGATCATAAAACAGCGTAATATGGGCCCTTTAAGCATAATAGTTTCTTTATGTTCAAAGTAGCAGGATTTGTATATGACTATCAACATGAGGAAATGCAAATTGGACTATAAATACTAAAGATGAGCGATAAGATAATAAAACATGCCTGAGCCAATTAAAGGTGTACTATGCAACTTTCCTGTCTCCTTGGAGATGTAATTGCTTTGTTTATTATGTTCGACAAATATAACAAAAATTATCCATCACCATGAAGACATGCAGGTGATGACACCAAGTCAAATTACTGGTCAGATCTGTGGAGAAGCGCAAGGGTACAGTAAGAATGCATGTTCTTCTAAGCATTTTCTTTGGGCGAGGCAAGGCAAGTTTATTTGTATAGCACAATTCGTACACAAAGTATGGCAGGGGCGTTTCTTACCGTGTTTGAAAACTCCAATGAGCAGAGACTTGTCGGCCTCGATGTCCCACCAGTCAGCGGGGACCTCAGCGTGGAGTGGCTGAGGAATCCAGATGTCCAACTCACTGAGGAAACAAAACACAAGGGACTGATAAGGGCAGTATAAGGCAGCTTGAGAAGACTTGAGAATGAAATGCATAACAGAAAATGCATTTGGGGAAGGAAAATGGTAAATTGTCAAATGGTGATTTCAGTTTTAGATGGGTTAATGCAATTGAATTTAGACAGAGATTCAGTAATTTGTAATCGTCAATATCAGTTTGGGGCTTTTGTAATCAAGAGGTCTACAGTCAATCCTGTCAATATGTCAATACATATAGGTTTTTTTTTTTGTTTTTTTTTTTAATAAACTCAAATGTCATGACGAAAAAAAATGAGGAAAAAAAAACTTCAGCTTCAGAAATACTGTGGACCAAAATTGAAATGGACATCTGCCGTGGTCAAAGTTTCCTCATTTCCTACTTCACTAAAATGTTGAAACTTAACCAAAAACAAACTTTTGCTTAACAGTAAAATTGAAAATGTAAGAATCTGGTTGACAAGTGTATTGTTACACATGTTAATGCACTAGACTGGAAATTTCAGACTAATTTTGTGTTTTGGAAAGTAGTAAATCCTCCATTATGAAAAGGTGTTTGCTGTTGGTTAGTGGGAGAAATTGCACAATGGAAGCAGATAGACCGAGGGTGACAGAAGAGAAGAACCAGAGAAACGGTCCCTTATCTCGGCAAACAGCAGCATGCCCGGCCTTGGCACCACATCGACAGACTGGCATGCTAAATCCCCCTGGCATATGTTGGCACAACGGCAACCCGTATGCTCACGTCTGGCACGCGGCAACACACACACACACACACTCACACAGGGGCCTGTCACAGTAGCCATCGGCCGGGGGAGGGGAGGGCGGAGGAGGGGGACAGAGCGGAGAGATCGGCATGAAGTGCACGTGCATCCCATTATAAATGCATTCACATCTGGGTGAAAGGGTGGAGAGCGGGGGAGGGGACCTAAAGATGAGACTCAAGTGCACTGCGGAAAAAAAAGAAGAGCGCGATGGACAGATGGCAAGAAAGCGTAGAGCAACTGAGGGAAAGGTGCAGCGAAGGACCACCAGATCAAAACATCCAGCAGAGTACACTTCGACCGCTCTGAAGGTCCGTGTGCAAAATGCTAATGCCTTAAGCTTGTCAGAAAATGTAAAAAACAGACTAAATGGGTCAAAACTGTAATAAAAACTGCATTCCCCTGGTAGTGTCAAACAGCAATGTGTGTTGTGTCTGTCAGAATAAGAGAAATCCTGCCAAAGAGGCCAGTGGAACAGACCAAAATATATCCCAGTAATAATTTATAGGATTCATATTAGTATCCATCTCTCTATTACATCCAGTCATGATCCATTCGCCACATAAAAGGCCTTTTATCTGCAACAGCTTAACACGCAAACTACGAGGGCCATGGAAAGTATTTCTAGTTGGGAATCAAATATGTCCGTATTTGAAAAGGAAATATAGCAACAGGTAAGAAAGATTAGGAGGACAAATAACCATCTACATTTTGTGCAATACAAATAGTTACATTTATTTAGACCATAATATATTTGACTGTTTTTCACAGCCAACCTGTGCACAAACCTCGAGTCTGCTCCCTCCAAGATGCGTTCAGCCAGATCTCCAATCACTTCCTGCCTTAGATAGTACAGCATCCTCACACGCAGCAACACCCTGAAACAAGAAAAAAGTTAAACCCACTGTTACCAAATGCTCAGAAGGTCACTGATTTGGCACATTTTCCTGTCAAAAATATGGCTCATAACATACGAGTCAGATCTGATCTTGTGACATTGAAAATAACATGGAGATCTGCTTTATCTGTAAACATTTGTCACCACATTAGTCACCAGGATTTAATGCCAATAACTCTTGAGGAGTGGAAGAGGGGGGAGGAGACGAGAGGGAGGAGCGGGCAATAAAAGACACAGGGCTGGGACGGAAGAGGGACAAAAAGTTTGGAGAGGCAGTGAAAAAGACGAGGGGGAAGGGGAGGCCGAGAAGTCATTTGCAACTCATTCTGGTGTGGGGCGTTTGTGCTTGAATGGCATCACAAGTTTAGTGGGTGCGTGCGCGTTAGCTGGCAGCCTGTGTGTGCTCATCCATCAATGTGCCAGGCCTGATTAGCCACACAACGCTGTGCTCCAGCCTAGCAGATGGCACCACATAATCACCCCCAAGTGTGTGTATGTGTGTTAGCGAGCGTCTTTCACCCACTTCCAACAGGTCTGCCAGCAGCGCACCTGGTCTGGCACGCAGCCACGCAAACGTACACAAACACAAACAAACTCCCTCCTCAAGAAAAAATGTGAGAAAAAAATTCAAGGGATTCAATCTGGACTAGGGTGGAGTTTCTCCCTGACAACAGCACTGACCACTCTGAGCCCAAATCTGAAGTGACTTAAGTGGCTACTCTGTCCATACGTATATAGGACACAAGCAAATGATCCCTTCAAGAAATGTAGCAGCAATGTGTGCATCCCTTAAATTTAATAGTAAGAAGAAACTGACCACTAACTGCAAAAAGGTTATCAAAATCCATATACATACATATCCACTTTTTTCAAAACCTCATTCCTTTTACGTTATGAGTAGAGAGTCCATAAGCTGTCCCAGTAGCCCACATGTGGAGCAAAAAACTGGTGTGATTGACACCTCACTCACCTGCTGTTGGCATCAAAAAGAACCCCATTTCTACAGCGTTTAAATAATTAAAATCCATTATTCATAATTGATCAAAAGCTTGAGATGTTGAAATATTTTGGTGAAAATTAAAGAGGAGTTTTGATATACTGCGCCCATTCACAAGTTCTCAAAGTAAACTAAAAATACAGTGGCGGTTGTACATTACTTAAAGGCCCTATATAATGCAAAATTGACTCTTGTGAGCTTTAAGCCATGTTATAATGTTGATATCTCATCAAAAACATACCAGGAGCTGTGTTTTGTTTCGTTCACAAACGTTTGAGTAACCCTTTATTATTAGTCTGTCTATATCTCCAAAACTCAAAATGCTCTGTTCCACCTTGTGATGTTATGTAGTGGTAGTTTTCAAATTAACAGATACCTTTTACCTTTTGTTCAGTAGAGATAGGAAATTCCATGGCCGAAATTATCCAAATGATTCTAGTGAAGATGTATGGAGTTTAAAACATTCCATGGCCAAATTATCCAAATGATTCTAGTGAAGATGTATGGAGTTTAAAACAGTGGAGCACTTCCTGTATTACCACATGACATCACAAGGTGGAACAGTGTTTTCTGTTAGAGAGAATAACTCAGCCTAAATATGAGTTTGTGGGTTAAATGTGTGAACGAAACAAAACAACTCCAGGTATGTTTTTGATGAGGAAACAACATATCAGAAAATAGCGTAATATGGGCCCTTTAAAAGGTATAGAGTGAAATAATGTTATGCAATGAAAGTATAGGCTCCTACTTGTTGCAGTGGTGTTTAAGATGTCTCTTGTAGCTGTCCTCTTGCAGTAGGTGATCAGGGTTGCAGCTGGCCAGCCACTCTGCACGGGGCATCTGTGTGGCAGGGGCTGGGAGTTTCCCCTTTTTGCCCTTTCTGCCGCGAGGTACAGGGGTAGACAGACCTGAGGAGGGAAAAGGGGAATAAATTTAGTGTAATTACAGAGAGTTGTAATCACTTACAGGGCAAACATTTCAAGCAGGTGTGTTAATACCACCATAGGGGCAGGGACAATAACCAACATCCGTAATCTTTTTTCCCCTTGCACATTTAAAAACTCATAAAATTATTGTCCAAGTCATGTAGGGAGCAGGGGACTGTAAATTGCTTTAGTATTTCTGAATATAATTTACCTGAATGGTTACTGAGTGTTTTGGTCGTCCCATCCTCACTTGGGGTGATCAGGTCCCAGATGAAACTTTTGATGTTCTCATCACCACGGTAATGCAGCAGGCAGTAGGCCAAAAGGGCTCGGCAGATCGTTTCTACATCGGACACCTGCAAGGGGCGCTTGAAACGACCATGAGAAAGGATGTCACCCCATCGTCCCCATCTGAAGAGGAGACAAGTCTGTCAGTGTACCATCACAAGTAACAAAAGCTTTATGACAATAAATTATTTGAACAAGTGTTTCTTGATCCGCTCCTTCAGATAGGATTTAGATTCTTTTTGTAGTCAATCCTTTTTTTTAAATCCTTAAACCAGATTTTGTGCATTATTTATGCATTTTCCTTAAAATTACAAGAATTTAAAATGATAAATCAGATGTTAGGTCTTGACAGTTACTCTTTCTGTAACTCTTGTTAAGTAGTTGTTTCCCCCAAATACTTTTAATACTTGAGTCAATTCAATTTGAAGCAAGAGTTTTTGCACACAAGTCCAAAGTAGTGCTGCAATGGTACTCTTACTGGAGTAAGAATTTTTTGCTGCTCAACCTACCACAGTCTACAAATTTATGACCTCTATTCCATACCAAAGATCAAACAAAACAACTCTAATAAAATACAGATCAACACTAGCTAAACTGGTGATTTAAAGTGTTAGTGGCAGCCTAACGAGTGCCCCCCAGCCTAAAGTGGATCAAAGCCAACCCCCCCTAGACCATCACACCCAGAAAGTCAACTGCCCTCAAGGCTGATGACGCAGTGGACAGAATCAGACCTGCACACCACATTCTCCTAATTTATCTATTGCACAAAAGTTCTTGGGATATAGCTGAAGCATTTCTCACTTGGCCTCAAAATGGTGGGAAGCGAGAATATGGATGATGGGAAAAGACAACAGTGCAGTGGGCAGAGGGGACAGCCCCGGTCAGACACTGTGTTTTTGTGTCCTATAGCCTCGGGCCACAAGACTAGACTGGAACAATAACAACGCTGACATCTCACTAGCACCACTGTTCTGCCCTGCACAGACACAGCCAGTCAGCCATGAAAAGGGAATGGCGAACTCTGGTAGTCAACAGCCCTGCTAGTATACATGCAGTATGCAGTACAGTGGGGCTGTGTGGACTGGATACCATGTACTGTACTTGGATACTTGGATAGAAAAATGGGTAATAACATTAGATATGATCTTTAAAAGGGCCCATATTACGCCATTTTCTGATCTATGTTATAATGTTTCCTCATCAAAAACATGGAGTTGTGTTTTGTTTCATTCACACATGTTTAACACACAAACTCTGCATCTTTAGGCTGAGTTCTTCTCTCAAACAGAAAACACTATTCCACCTTATGACGTCATGTGGTAATATAAGAAGTGATCCACTGTGTTTTTAAACTCCAAGCACCTTCACAAGAATCATTTGGATGATTTCACTCCTAGAATTACCAAACTCTACTGAACTAAAGGTAAAGGGTAGTTGTTAATATGAAAACTACCGCTTCAGGACATCACAAGGTGGAACAGAGTATTTTAAGCTTTGGAGATGTAGACAGACTAATAATAAAGGGTTACTCAAACGTGTGAATGAAACAAAACAACTCCAAGTATGTTTTTGGAAAGGAAACAGCAGGAAACATTATAACATGGCGTAAAGCTCACAAGAGTCAGTTTTGTGTAATATAGGACCTTTAAATAACATTTCATTAAATGCGTCAAAAGTAATTAAGAGAGAATGTCTTCAAAAGTCGATGCACTTTTGCTGGTCCAAACTGAGAAATGTAAACACTCCTTGCCAAAACTTTAAATTACATACATTCATTAAGGGATGAGTACAACTATGTATAAAGTTCTGAAAGCTAGAAGGCATTTGTAGTCATTTTTTTGAAAAACAAAACCCTGTGGAAAGTAGATATATTATAGCAACTGTGATAAAATAAAAACAGGACAAAATATAGTGAGACACTGTCTCAGTGAAAACTTTAACTTCCTTAGCTCTACCTCCTGTCTTAACTTGAATAAGTTAATAAGAATAGTCTTGAATACATAAGATCAGCTTATATTTTGCAGAGGTAGTGAACACATTTGTTGCAGGAGGCCTTAAAATGTCTGCTTTCAGGACTGACCCGTAGACTAGGAGGTTCTTCTCCACTCTGAAGCACTCGGACCGTGGGTAGCCCTGTGTCTTGTCTTGGGGTCTTCGTGGTTTGGATGTGGGTTTGCTCGGTTCATCGTCATCGCTCTCCAGCTCTGAAAACTCCATCATCTCATCCTCCTTCACACTGCTAAAGTGCCGCGTTTGCTTCCTCACTCGTGGTGTGTCAATCACCAGTGTATTCTGCAGATAAATATAAATGTCAATTAGAGTTGTCACCTCAAGAGCATTCTAAAACTATTTAGGAAACGTCAAATTTAGTTCCATTTAAGCATTTTTTTTCAGTTTCGATACTAGCTTTAGAAACAGTCTCTGGATATTGATACTTTTGACAACCTTAATCTCTCAATATGCTGAACTTTTTAAAATACATTTTTTGGTTATGTTAAACACACCTGCTAAAACAATACAGATTGAGTCAAATCCTCCAGCTAAGGCATCATCTGTCTCAAATACTATGCAAAACACCTTCTGGTTAGCTTCCACTTAGATGCTCATTTGTACATTTCCTGCTTGCTTGGTTTCTTCTGACGCGAGACCAAGGAAAACATGACATCTTTGCTACAAATCTCCGTAATTGGATATTTGGCCCCTCGTTTCATTTGTGATGCTGAGAAAATTGCCGCCCAGCTCGGATATAAAGTGGCATTAATTATGTTGTCTAATGAAATACATTTTTATTGCATTAATTTGATCATTTTTCCCCTTCTTCTCACAATCCACATTAATATGCGCAAACATGGCGGTAGTTAGTTCCACAATTATCACAGAGAGACGCAGTCATTTTCATTTCAACTTCACAACATCACACAATAAGAAAATCCCGGGGGAGCAGGCTTGAGTGGAGTGTATTCAGGCTTGTAGCTGGATTAAGTGTTCCAGTAGAGGGCCCTTAAAAGAGGCAGCCACAGCGTAGAGAGGAGGTAAAAAAAATCGTGAATAAAAGGAGAGGGAAAAAGTCAAACAGAGCGCACGGATTCGGGCAAAGCTGAAAATAAAGATCCCCGTTAGCAGGAGTGTGTATGTACAATGCAATGGCTTAGCTCTTATTTCCGTGCAGTTTTTCTTTTTTGGGGGGGGGAGTGCTAGGCCTAAGTGATATCTCTGTACCCTCCAGGCATCTGCGCCCTGTTAAGTGGAGCTAAGCAGCTTACTCGCACACTCAAACACACACACTAGAGCAAGGAAACATGGGTAATTAAGGAAGAGAGGAGATTCCCAACTGTCAATATTAATCTCTCCCTCTTTCTCTCCCTCCTGTACCCTGCGCGTGGCTTCCTGGTCGCCCCTTCTTTTCTCAGTCACAAGCGATGACTAAATACCACTGATAGTAGTAGCTCCAGAAGGGGACCCACCACCAGCTGTGTGTGGCGTAGGATTTATAACAGCAGCAGGTGTACTGTGTGTGGGCTGTAAATATAAATGTCTGTTTTTGTACAAGCGTGATCCAATTTTAACTCTTTAGGAGGGAAAGAAAAAGAATATTATGTGTGTCGAAAGAAAGCAGCCTGTGTGATCTGCAAATTAAAAAGGTGCACTATGCAACTTTTCTAGTGGAGGGTAAGTTATGTTATTGCTTTGCAACAAAATGGCATTAAATGTGGCTACCTTGGATTTTTATTGCTCGAAAGTACCTTGCAAAACATGCACTCTTACGGCAAGTGTGCTTGCATCTCCACTGTTTTGATCTGTAACTTGTCTTGGTGCAGTCTTCATGAATAGATACATTTAATGCCATATTATAGAACATTCCAAGAAAAACTATTACATCTGCATGGAGACAAGCAGATGGTGGGCCCTCTACTAGAAATACCTAGTTCACCTTTAAATTCAAACATATTAAAAGGGGCATGTGGTGCTAGAAAATATACTGCAATCTCAATGCTATACCAGTAATGTCATGTTGAAATCTGAGCTTCTAGCAACAGTCATCAACGGCCTATATCTTAATTGCATAATTTAAACTGAACAAGAACAATTGCTGTTTATATAATTGAAAAACGTGCGCCATAATGACATGACTAAGCTGTCTATGCCTCTACTACATGAGGAGCCAATGAACATAACCCTAATTAACATCAAGTAGAGCTATAGTAGTATATTAGTAGTCATTGGATATGGCATTCTTTTCATCAATACATGATGACTGACAGCTAGCTGGTGCTTACCCTTCCATTAATGGCATCAAGGTCCAGTTCAGCCTTTTTGGCCCATTTTTGCCAGAAATCAGGATCTTCAAGAGAAATATCTGTTCTGTTTCCGGTCGCAACAAAGCTGGCCTATAGACACAATAAACATATGGTAAGAAAACTGACCATGAATGTCTTATGCAATTACATTTTATAGTCTTGAGTTTGTATTTCACCTTGGCAAACGTAGACCCCTTGCCCTCAGACTCAATTGTGATTGTGTGTGTTCGTCTCTGCAGGATTTGGTCGATGTCTTCTTCACAAAACTTAGATCCTTCATCCTCTTCGTCCATAAGAGCTCCATAGGCACCTTTTCTCAACAGGTCCTCAATCTCCTTCTTGGACAACTGCTGGACCTACAACAACAAAGAATATTTAGTGAACAGTCAAAATGTGTTTAGAGAATTCATTTAAGTTTACAATTTATAAATTAGGAAAGCGATTAATATGCTTCATAATCATCGAGTCTGATTAATACAATTTTCAAACTCTCGTGCCAACTTATAGCAATTGTAATTTTTGATCAAAAATATCAAAAAGTAAATTCTGCCATTGTTTAGGTAATAGAATGTCCTCTGCAAAGAACAATACACCTGTAATTAAACATCTACAAACAATTGATTTGTTCTCTCAAGTGTTAATGCTCCTGTAGTTGCTTACATATTGCAAAGTGCATTTTGTATGTTTAAAAATAAGGAATCTGCTCAAATTTAATCACATTTATTTTAATTGTATTGCATTTATTTTAAGTGTACTCAGTGTAGGGCTGCAAAATCATGCAGTCCTACATTGAGTACACAAGTTAGTGCATTTATCTTACCCCACTGTTGGCGTTCTCACGGCCGCTCATGCTCTGGAGCACAGCCTTGTCCAGCCCCAGTTTCAGACTGGCCTTGTCAAACATCTCCCTCTCGTAGCTGTTTCTAGTGATCAGGCGGTAGATCTTTACCGCCTTTGACTGCCCAATACGGTGACATCTGGCCTGGGCCTGAAGCAAAACGAATACAAAGTTAGGAAGGCTCCCAGACAAGAGACACGGAAAAACGTTTTACCACAGCCATTTCATTCAAGAATAGCCATGTGTGCTTAAGGCTAAATCCAATATTAGCCGAGATCTCGCCATTTAAGTAGTGGATAGAATCAGGTGCTCAAATTAAAACAGTTTTTGCCTTGCACCAGGGATGAGGGAATGTAACTAATGTAATGTATCAAGCTTGTTTACAAACAAAACTGTATCAACAAGTAGTAAAGGTCTAAATTAGTGAAGAAAATTGCTTGTTTACACAAATTATAATTTATTGTTGCCTACTTTTAATGTTACCAATGTCATCTGTTCTGGACTTTTATCAGTTTAATCATTACATGCAATTAAAGAAAAAAGAATATTTAGGAAATGAAGTTACCATCCATGGTTTTCAGAATGATGGAAAATTATCACCATTGCCATAGCAATTAACAACTTAAACCCAAACATTATATCTTGAACGGGACCCCCCCTAAATTGACTTTAAGACCCTCCTGTTGAGAATCACTGTGGTTTGTCTTACCTGGAGGTCGTTCTGTGGGTTCCAGTCTGAGTCAAAGATGATACAGGTGTCAGCAGCTGTGAGGTTAATGCCCAGCCCTCCCGCTCTTGTACACAGCAGGAACACAAATCGATCAGAGTCCGGTCTTGAGAAACGGTCGATTGCCGCCTGTCGGAGATTTCCACGAACTCTGCCGTCTATTCTCTCATACGGATATCTAAGAGAACATGAAGGCCAAAGCTCAAATTAGATCCGTTAAAGAAAAACGAACTATTGCCAAGCTCAAAACTGTTCTATTTAGCAGTGTTCTATTTTATTTTGCACCATCCTCAAGTTAATTTTATTACGATTATTTATATTTGAATTTGCATTGTGATTTTTTCAATGTCTTTCTTATTCGGTAAAGCACTTTGAATTACTATGTACAATTTGAGCTCTACAAATAAATCTGCCTTGCTAAACACAACATAATATATTGACCTAAAATTTATGATCCATTTTACTTTTATTGTAAAATCTGGATTGACAGCAGCAAATTGTCTGCTTAAAATTATACACAATTATTAACTATCTGCATTCTGGGTAGAAGCATAAAAGCACAAGCACAAAATGTTTTTTTTTGCTCATTAAATGAAAGTGTACATAAAGTATTCAGGGACAATCAAAATTAAAGGGATGGGCAAGAACTTAATAAAAAGAGTCACTGCAAAAGGTTTCCTCTGTGCAAAAATGTCTATTCTGTTCAAGTTTGTACATTTCCATAAGGACTACGTGTGCAGACATCAGACCTTTTAGTTCTTGTTTAGTACAGACCTTCAGTTAAGCTTGGACTTTTTTAGATTTTGATTCCATTCCCTCTCCCATCTATTTTGTGCCTTTGATAAAAATGTCCCTATTTATACCAAAATTGTTGGTCAAATTTTAATCGAGATTCAGTCAGTTCAGCTTGGATCAGTTTTCGGCCAATTCTCTAACTAAGAACATGTGGTTTGGCGCAGAGTTCATACATTGAAGGAATAAATTAAACTAATTGTGTTATCAAAAGTGTGTTTGTTTTCAGGAAATTAAAACTGAAAGTCTGTTTTTAATTTTTAGTGAGACAAAATTAAAAAAAAAATTTGAGGGAATGAGTTACGTATTGAGCTCATGCTCAATGTATATCGCCCAGGCCTAGGCATACTAAAGTTGATATTTACCGTCTCTGGATGAGGTAGTCCTCCAGGATGTCAAGGCAGCGGACCATCTGACTGAAGATCAGGACTCTGTGGCCTCCAGCCTTGAGTTTGGGCAGCAGTTTGTCGATGAGCACCAGTTTCCCCGCAGCCTGGATCATGGCCTGGAGAGCCATATCCGGCATGTCTGCACTGTGAGTCTCCCTGAACTCCTCTGCGATCTTCTCTTCAGCTCCTACACACAACACAGTTTGTCAGCCATCTTTTACAATTTCAATGGCAAAATTAATTTACCAATTTTAGAAAGGCTAACCTGGGCACTAAAAAGTCTGTAAGTGGTCAAAATGTTACTTATAAATATCCATCAAAAGTGATCTAGGAAACAACAGCAGTTTGGAAACACAAGAGGTGCCGTTTTGGAGATGTTGCCAGCCAACAAATTGGCCTTAAAAATGTCAACAAACTATATTTTGTACATTTAAAATAGTAAAAAATGGCTTGACTATTATAAATATAAGATATGCAAATGGATTGTGTTGCAGGAAATGTGTACTTTATTTTATTTTGATGAGAATATTTTAATGGACCCCAGGAATAATGGTGACAGCTTGACTGCACTAATGGGGATCCACAGTGTTTGAAGTTTGAAGTTCTGACAGATCAACTTAAAATCTCCACTTTTCAATATCCCATACGCAGTGGGTCTATATTGATAATCTGTGCATTTTTCATTTCATTTGATTGTCGTAAATGATAATCTTGCATAATTATGTACCATTGATGAGGTAAGGGTGGTTGCAGCACTTTCTCAGCTCCATCATGGTGTTAAGCAGATTTGGGACATTGCCACTTCCCCCTCCTCCACCACCTCCTCCTCCACCTCCTGGGCCCCCTTTAGACAGAAACGAAAAGTTCTTCTCCAGGATGGCCCGGTAATACTTCTTCTGAATGTTTGTGAGCTCAACCTGAAACAAAACATAATTTCGTTAACACTTTTAATGTATTACTAAAAAAATAATAAGTGGTGCATTTTTATTCCGTTATGAAGGAAGTTTCACCTCAATGATAGTCTCCTCTTTTGGGGCAAGATTTTTCTCTACATCCTCCTTCAGTCTTCTTAACATCATAGGTTTTAAAATGCCTTGCAACTTTTGAACCTAAAGCAAAAATATACAATTTAATGATCTACAAGAACAATATGAGATCAACATCTAATCTGAAACATCCAACAAGGCAAGGCAAAATAGTCGCAAATAATTACCCAAACAAACTTGAACTTAAATGGGAAACAATACATATTAATGAACTCCAAATAAAACTACCAGATACGTTATTTATAGCAAATTGTGGCCCTGGGTTTTTCAAAGTATATAGTCTCACCTGTTCTTCAGTCTTCAAGTCTCCAAATTCAGTCATAAAGGTCTGTTCAGATGGGAATCTCTCTGGCTCTAAAAAGTTGAGTAAGCTGAAGAGCTCCTCCACAGTGTTTTGGAGGGGGGTTCCTGTCAACAACACTTTGTGCTCCTGTCGAGAGAAAGAGACAGGACCAGAGATATTATGGACCAAAAATGGAAATCAGGATGTGCACTGGGACTTGGCTCTCCAAACAAGAGGAAACGACAAGAACATGAGCCAAATATACAAAAATATACTGGATGTTAATATAGGCATCTATTGTTAGATCATAATATTTCACTGGCCTGTCAGGTTTGTGATGATTATGGGCAATGTCATTGTCAATTTGCAGATTTTGTTGACATAATAGACATCTGCGGGTCTGTTTTTAATATATTTCTCTTTGAAAATGCCAAATAAACCATTCAGAAAACTGGCTCAAACTCCCATCTGATAATGTTTTAAATAACACCCACTTTTAAATAATTTATTTTTTGTTTTTGTTTTTGCTGTCCTCTACGCTAACAACATGTTATATGATTGTATGATCATTAATGTGAACCTAACATGCACAGCATAATGTGAAACTAACCAATAGTCCTTATTTGGTGCCAGAAAAAAGTTCCACTTACCATATCCATCATTTTGAGTCCTTCCAGTAGTTTGCAGTTTCGGTTTTTAAGGCGGTGGGCTTCGTCGATGACCACACAGCGCCACGGGACACCGCGGAGCTCGGGGCAGTCAGCCAGGATCATCTCAAAAGTGGTGATTACAGCATGAAACCGATATGCTCCCTTTATTACTTTACCCTGGATCAAAGGGAAGAAGTTACCACCAAGATTAGACAAAAGGTAGGAACAAATTGCTACACCATTAAACACACTACAAAACAATTTGTAATCCAAATTAAAATTAAATCCAAATTAAATTAATTTCAAATGCATCTAGTTATTTAAAAGGATGCCAACCGCAATTCTTCATTGACAACAAACCCATATATAGATTTTAGTGTAAGCCATAGACACATCAAGGCTATATTAGCTGTAAAACTCGGCATACAGATACAATTGTGTTTTAAGCATCCAAACAACAGAATAACCTATGCCAATCTATAAAAGTACTGCCTCCAGACTGAGAATTACTGTGATGTAAAATAGTGGAAGTCCAAATAAAGACTGAATAGTAAAATGCAAAATTAAGCCACATCATAGCAGTCATTTACCTGTGCGTCTCTGTAGTACATCTCGTAGGCCTGGATGGTCTTCCTGCTGGCCTGGCTGCCGTGGTAAACGATTGCGTTCAGTTCGGTCCAGGTCCTGAACTCTCGCTCCCAGTTTGGGATGGTAGAGAGCGGTGCGATAACCAAGAACGGCCCCTGAATGCCCTTCATGTAAATCTCATAGAGGAATGTAATGGACTGGATGGTTTTTCCAAGGCCCATCTCATCAGCCAAGATACAGTTACGTCTGCGGATAAAATGATAATGAAATGATGAAGTGTGGAAACATGACAGTGCAGTGAAGTGCAGTTTGAATTTTAACAATGCAAAAAAGCCAAATGTTATAATATATTGATTTGATCATGGCAAGATAAGCCTTTTTCCTCCATGGAAATTACATTAATCAATACTGGGGATTATCAAAAAACTTAAAAATTAAGTTCCAAATTGGAATGAAACCAGTCTAAATTAGGATTAAATCAAACCAGAGCCTAACCGGCAACAGACTACGAGTCAAGAAGATTTAACCAAGACTTGGCAGTGGCCTGCATAACAAATATAAACTTACTACTGACTAGAGGACAAAATCAGAATAAATCAGGCTACAAATTAAAAAAAAACTCATGACCAGAAAACTGTCAGAGGAAGCCTGTATACCGCAGCTTGAGACCTATTGATCTAAATAATGGCTATTCTAGTGCGATTAGTACATTCAACGCTTAGATGGCACCACTGGGCAAACGTAATGCCTACTATTTAGCCTGGCCAGTTAATGTCCCGCTTAATGTCCACTTAGCTCTATTAAAAGGATGCCATGATGAGTGCGGTGTGACAAAGGTGGTGAGAGACCCATTCAGACTTAATAAAGAGGGACTTACGAATTGTACCAGTTGAAGGTTAGCCAGTTGAGGCCTTCGAGCTGGTACTCCCTGAGTGCGTTGCCGTTCCTGTATTCTCTCGAGCCCTCCAGCTTTTTCCAGTCAGCTGCGTGGGGCCGATCCTTCAGAGGAGAACAGAGCTGTGAGATCACGCGATAGTGGAGGCTAGTATTATCAAGAAAATTCACACTATTATCTTGTATTTACTGAAACGAATGGAAAGCAATGTTAATATTTCAAGGCAATAATGGGGGGCAACAGTACAGCACCTTAAGTCTAGGTGTGCATCGGTTATTTGCTTACCATTTCTGATTAGTAACAAACCTAAAAATTGTTAACGGTACAACCTTTTGTAATCTAGCACTAACTAAATCCATAATGTTATTAAGTATGCACTGATAATCATTTATCAGTGAACACTTCAGAAAAACATAGAAATGAATAATGATTGAAGCATCTATATACTGTATAACAGATGTGTTTAGATTTTGGACTTGGCGACCGATTACCCAGCCTTTTTGGAGGCCGCAATATCGACAGTGCCAAATTTAAAAGGGCCTCAAGTCATGCCTTTGAAGGAGCACTTCTGACACGAGTCTTAAGGAGAAACAGTAGGCAGTACTTAAATAGATGGACACAGAGGGAGAAAAGAGTGATGCAGGCAGCGACCACAGCCAGTCAGCTGCTTCTGTTCAGCATTAAACACACTGTTAGTGGTTTGGCCCGGCCACAGGAGCAGGGCGTGTGTGTGCGAGGCTCAACCACCGCAAGAACGTGGCCCTGTGGAGAGCAGTTAAAGCGGCAGTAAATCTGGGGGAGGAAAGGCAGGCAGCAGGCCAAGACATACAAACACACACCTCCTGCCCCACTAAGGACGTCCCGGAGACAGATAGCACCAAAGACACACACGGGACTCACCACTCTTTTAGTGTTGGGTGTGCGTGCGGCGATTTGCTCATATTCCTCTATTTTGGATTGGTCGATGTCAGCCTTCAGCTCCCAAGTGGAGTCCTCGTAAGGCAAGCTGCACCATTTCACCAAATACAAGGTCACCAACTGCGCACACACAAATACAAAAAAGGGCCAAGGGCGTTTTGGGTTAGAGAATAAGAGACAAGTTTAAAGCCATGAATGATGAGAGAGGGAGATCAAAGCACCTCTCCATTTTCGTCTGTGCTCTCGGAAACGTCCAAGACACGGTCCACTTCCACATAGTCTGGGTTAAAAGGCTCATCATCCATCTACAAAAGAAAAAGAGCGACTTCAAGCATTGAGAGGATTTTTATGGGTTTCAAAATTTCTGGTTTGCAGCATAAAACTAAAAAAAGGACAGGAGTGCTTTCAGTATGCATGTTTGAGTTACATTTCCTCCGCAGTGCGTGGGTCAGTGTCCTGGGGAGAGGGTAATTGCAGGTTACTGTGTGGGGCTTACCTCTGTTATGAAGTTGTTGAGTTGCTGCTTGGCCTTAAACCTCTTGACCTTCTGTTGTATCCTCTTGTCTTTCTCTAGCTCCTCCAGGTCAGCCCAGCGACAGTGCAGGTACGAACTAGGACGCACAGACAACGCATTTTACTACTTTATCTGAAACAATATGGGAACAACGACCTAGAACTAAATTGGTATGAGTTCTGTTTTATTAATAAGGATTTAGTGGGTAAATCAGGTTTTTCATGAAGAATCCACATTTTCATTTTTTTGTTGTAGCAAGTCTAAAGAAATTATGGCAACTGCATTTTAGGAGTGGGTTATTTGAACAAGATTTTGCCTACAGTCATTTGTACAATATCAAGATTTCCTTCATTCCAGTTTTGTCCTATTAAACACAATTCTGAGGCTTTACATGAAAAGATCTACTTCTTGACTTTCAACTCTAAATGGCGATACATTACAGAATTGTATTAGTTTGAATTTTCATGTTTAATCTAATGTGCAAAGGTCATTTTATCCTCCAGACAGTTTCCCAACAGTGGTACTGTGCAAGTATAGAGCAATACTATTTATAATGAGTTATTTATATACTAGCAACCTAAATGTCTAGCGGCTGCACAGTAAAAAGGACTTTCGAGCTTTTCACACTTTTGGACTGGCCGCCACAGTAGTGCCAGCTGAAAATAGGGCTAAGAGAAGAGACCGCAAGCTGTGAAAGACAAAAAAGGTAGGGAAAAAACGTGTTACTCACAAGCCCTTGAACTTGACGTAGAACTCTTCTACCTCCACTTCTTCCCCGGATTCAAGCTGAGAGGAAAAGAAATCTACAGTTAGTCGGAGCAGATAAAGCAATACAGTGAAAGAGCAGCGCAGACTATTGTTACACACGAGATGTTGATTTGAAGAGCCTGCAATTCAGCCTCGACATGAACCAAGCACTCCGTTTGACTGTTGTATTCACATGTCAATCTCTCCGGCTGTATTCAGAACCATTTCTTTTGATCTGTGTACAAGTGGCCACGGCAGGTGTTGGGATCAAAACGTGTTAAAAGTACATGATTTTAGTTTTGGTGCTTAATGCTACATTCTGTTATACTTTTTACGTATATTTATATAAGCGAATGACATTTGGGTATGATTTTATGTTTTGGCGAAACAGAAGAATTTAAATACATTTCTACATCTTGGTTGTGAATGTCATATGAACTCTAGTTGTAATAATAACAAAATGACAATTCTGAATTACAATTTTAAGAAATGTAATCCCAAACTAATAGTAATACAACATAGGTTACATCTAAATACGCAAAACCTTAGGCACGCATAGCCTTTGTTATTCATTTATCAAAATTGTATTAAAGCATGTAAATTATGAACATTAAACAGGTGATAAATGGCTAACCAGTGTATTTATACAAATATACCATTTTTTATTTAACTTAATATCCCATTATGTAGACTTCTAGATTTTGATTTAACATCACATTAAAACTTTGCCAAATCAGATCAAATTTAACCATTCTGTACTATTGTTCCTTTTACTAATCTTTTATTGGATTTTACGGATAATTGCAGAGGCACCATAAACTTGCTTGTTCACACCTTCTTCCATTCACCATTCCTGGTGTAACTCTTGCATACATACCACGCTGCTACTACTACTGTAATGCCATGAATCATCAATCACACACAGAGCCTGAGGAAATGCTAGCTTGGCGTCTGGCGTAGCTAACGTTGTGGTTTTGGCCCAGTGCCAGGCCCGAGGTCAGCCCTGAATGGAGCTGTGAGAGCCTGGGAGAGGAGGTAGGGGAGTGAGCTATCGGCAGCTGGCTTTAGAGAAGGGAAAGTTGGCTGGTGACTGGTGTGTGCACGCGAGTTGGCTCCGGGACGGGTTTTTTTTCCTTTTCTTTCTTAGAGCAACTCATCGAAAACAAAGCCCAGACAGACACACACCAGCAGTCAATGAGCGGCAGACACAGCTCCAGGCGCACACACTTGAAATACTAGAAGTCTTGTCTCCGCTTTCCCAGTGAATACACACTGTCTGCGCCGCGCTGTGTAATCTGCTTAGGCCAGCTGTGGAGCGGCTAATCACATGACGTAAACTGACTCTACCTGAGCTGGCTTGGGCTGCTGTGGCTGTGGGTGGAGGCGCGTGGGGGCATATGTGGGGGGCAGGTGGGTGTGTGATGACGTGGATGTTTGGGGGTCTCACCTGTTTCTTGGAGTTCCGCATGCTCATGATCTTTTCCACAACGGGGCCCTCTGCCTCTGCAAAGTCCTAGGAAACAAAAGTACTTAAGTCAGGCCTTAAATCACAAACTTTGGTACCCATCAATAGTGGCAAACCAACACATTGATTTTATATTAAAGCTAACTTCATTTTGTTGAGGTTTTAACCATTTATTTTGTTCTAATGTTTTAAGTCATCAGTTTATATAATCTAAAACGGAAGCAAGCGATGTCTTGCCCGGCCAGCCAGCTACATACTCATTCTATACCATTCAAAGGCGTGTAGTCTGAAAAAATAAAAGGACTAACAAACAGCACAACTACAGCAGAATCGGTGAATGATTAAAAGCATATAGCTTGATTAATAGTGTATACCACTCTCTACGCTTTTAATCAGGGGTGAGAAAAAATGTTGATTGTGTTAAATGATGTCTATCCGCTGGCATCTTCAATGATTTTTTACAAATATGCTTGCACCCAACATACATCAGGCAAAACAAAGAAATGTCAATTCCTTTAAATTGCAATGTGCAATTATGCAATCTTGACTAGAAAAAAAATCTGCCCACCACCAGGCACACTTTCTTCACTCAGTTTTCATGCACTGGACAGTTTTAATATGAAACTAGTCAATGGCAGTTCTACGAATGCCTTTTTTAACCAACAGTCAACTTTTACTACTAGGCCACGTATGAGCCAATGCATAAAAGACTGATTGCTAGTCTGTAGTGCTCAATTGCCCACTATTCATCCCGCTGAAGTAAGTACTATAATTTCAACTAGCTTTAAATCACAACTTAATCAAAATTACAGTCACTATGAGGACAATATGCTATAATGCTATGTGACACACAGTGATACGGTGATCATTTTATAAAACTAACCTGCTGTTGGGATGTAGATGAGGGGGATTTGGGAGCAGGGGACTCATCTCCACTGTCTCCATCGTCTGAGATCCTGAACTCAAGATCCTCGGTGTATCGCTTCCTCTTCACCTGCCGACAGGACCGACGTTTCTGGAGGAAAAGACAAAAATATGATTAAATCTGTCAACATTACA
The DNA here is from genome assembly GCA_000787095.1 of Periophthalmodon schlosseri. Classification (NCBI taxonomy): domain Eukaryota; kingdom Metazoa; phylum Chordata; class Actinopteri; order Gobiiformes; family Gobiidae; genus Periophthalmodon; species Periophthalmodon schlosseri. Next base: position 70,973 of record KN484428.1, read on the forward strand.
TCAGCATTGCAATTAAAGTTTTTGCATCCAATAGTACAAAGCAATTATAGTATAGCCAGTGGTAAAGATGTGCAAGTTGTTGTATGTATTGAGAGGGGAATCTGGCATAGGCGGTAGACTAGAAACACTGTATTTTCGTTATTCATTATACACTTCCATATGCTCTGTGTTTCCATATTGACTTTGAAGAAAACATTCCAAATTTCCTAGCTGAAAAAGTTGCCAAATACCAAATACGATGAATACTGAGGAGAGAAAACTGTGCTAGACAAGAGATTTTTAAATGGATTATGTTCATGTCTTTCACATTTTGTATATTAAAGACAAAGCCTAGTGCTGTGGTATCTTTCAATTAAACTAAAAGGCTATTTGTGGCTCAGGAAAAGTTGCTGATGGAACAAAGTAAATTTGGCAAAGAATTTTGCTTGGTTGTTTATAGCAAAAACATCAGGTCTTTGCAGAAGGGAAGGAATGTACTGCAGCATAATATGAAAACATTGATTGCAACAATGCACTCATTTTGGGGTTTATGCAATATATGATTCCTTAATTTTAATCCTTTTAAGGTTTACCTGTAATTCATCATTCATTTACAACTCATTGTAAATTTGTGCCAGTTTTAAGGAACAGTTTTCGGAATAAAACCAGTGCCAGATCAGTGTGAATCACTATACACTAGGAGGCAGTTCAATCTCTGTGGCAAATCCAGAATCTGCTTGTTTGCTTGTCTTTGCGCTTAATTTTGACCCTACCTGCACACCATCGTCGTCCTCTTCCTCCACAGGTGAGGGGGGTGGGGACTTGACTTCCACATCCTCGAAGCTTGACGACTCCCTTTTCCTCTTTGATTCCTTCTTAGCAGCACTGGCCCCTCCTTCTGACTCCACTTTCTTACTGCTGCTGCTGCTGCAAAAAAAAAAAAAAAAAACACCAAAAAGATTTTAATCCATGATAAAAAAAAAGTGTTTTGAAAGTACACAACTCTTTCCTCTTTGGGAGGCAAGTGTGTATATGTGTGCGTCTGTCTGTCCCAGGGCAGTCGCCATGTTTGATTTACCCATTTAGAAGTCATTAGTGTGCCTGAGGCTTTGGCACACAGGGGGTTAATATGATGAAAGGCAGGGAGGGGGCGGGGGCAGTGAGATGGAGTGATATAAGAGGAGAGAGGAAGAGTGTCAGGAGAGACAGACACTGAAAAAGAGTAGAGGCCCCAGAGAGCAGAGAGCGAGAGGGGGAGGGGGAGGGAGGGAGAGTAAGAGGGGATAGGAGGGGGTTCTGTGAGGGCCCCTAGGCTTCCTCTAATCTCTGGCATGGAGAGAGAGAGGAGCAGGGTCTGTCTGCTCACTGTCCGATCCACACTTTAGCAAACACTGCTGCTAAGAACAAAGATACTTCAATGAACAGGCGCACGGCAGGAGATTTCAGAGACAAAATGACAGAAAATTAAACTGTTAAGAACTCACTGCAACTAGACTAAGTGACAGGGAGTTTGGGAAGTTTCTCAGTCCAGATCCAGAAAGCTGTCATTAATAGGGAAAGGCTTTAACTAAGATAGATAAATATAGTGCTACAAATTAAGACTTACTTTTAGAACTGTTAAACCAACATTAATGAAAAGCAAGCGTGCAACAGGTAGCAGTGTTCTGCCATGATTCAGTGAGTTTAAAAACGTTTGAAATCCAACCAGACAATTATTCATGTTTATTCACCCTTACTCGCTGTGGAGCTCACATTTTCATATTTCTTATACAAACAACCATGCACTGCATGTGCTGTACATCACTCACCCTACAGATAAAGTAACCTCAGCTTGGTCTCATGTTTTATCTGCAAAATACACATTTTATTAGAAAACTATATAAACCAGTAAACCAGTGAACCTACTCTATTGCTCTGGAATATGAGAATTCATACATTATAAATCTGACTCTTAATCAGATTGATTTACTGTCTCCACATACAGGCTACGGTTAGAATCAACTTTCACTTATACACAATGAACAGGATTCACACCACAGTACAAGAGTTAAGTTGCTGATTCTAACAGTAAACATACACATCCAGACTTAGTTCCATCATGTTTATGTCCCTGTGCCTCTCATGGCCTGTGCTCCTCTGCTACGACTGTCGCGCTTTTGCTCTCCTCTCTCACTCACTTGCTCTCTCTCCCCCTCTCTGTCCCCCTCTCTCTCGTCTCTCGCCCCCTCTCTGTCCCTGGGGCCCTTCTCCTTTCATCCTCACGCCAAGAGCAATCACCATCTCCGTGGTAACGGCTGGTCATGTGACCTGCACCTGTTCCTCTGGCTGGTCGCCACACGCTGGAGCCATCTGGCCACACACACACGCGCGCACACACGTCTCCACTTGGCTGCCTCCTCTCTTCCTCCTGGCTTCTTCATGGCCTCGCTCCTTTTGCTGTCGCTCCATCATCAACTCTGCACGCTTTCATCCGCCATCTTTTACTTTGGCTTAAACCATAAAATGCGCATCTCTCCTGCTAACCTCTTGATATACCATATGATAAAGGATAAAGGTAAAAGTGAAAAATCTAAATTAGAAAAGCTCCTGCGTGGAAAGCATTCAACATCTGAGTCTAACCTATGGAAATCAAATCTTGCACGAAAAGTAAAACTAGGTTTTTTCTCAGCTACAGTGGAGACAGTTCTATTGTATGGTTCTGAGAGCTGGACATTAACAAAGCGAAAGGCAAAAATCACTGGATGGCACCTACACACGAATGCTGAGAATAGTGTTCAATATCAAATGGCAGGATCACATTCCAAATACAGTGCTGTAAAGACCTTTCACCAATCAGCAACAGAAAAAAATCGCTGCTAGAAGAACGGGAGTCGCAACTCACTGCCATCGATATCCGGACAGTCCAACAAACAGGGTCATCCTATGGGAACCCTCACATGGGCACAGAAAAACCTATGTCGACCTGCTGAAAACTGCGACCTCTTTTTTACATGTGCCACCAGCATCAGTGTGTATGGAGAACAGAAACGACTAGCGTGAAAGACAACAGGCTCATCTATGGGCAGCTTAGTATGTAAGCAAGTAAAACTGAAAAAACTGCTGCTACAATGCACACTTTAAAAGGTAAACTGAAGAATCTATCAATCCAAGTCAGAAAACAATAGAACTAAGCAAGAACGAGTGCGACTGCCCACATATAGCAGGGCTCCAGACTAACGATTTTCATTTGGGTTCTCCAGAACATGATTTGGGCACAGCAAAACCCGCTGCTTATTTAAGCCATCATAATATATTGTCCTTAAATTGCTTCAACAATAAGGGCTGAATAAATGACTTTGTACTATGGAGTATACATTTTATATCCAGGTAAACGTAATTGACACATTTCTTAAAGAAATATAAACTAAAAAATATCTCAATTATGAAGTTTTATCTATTCATAGTTGTTTATTTGACCAAACATAGTAAGTTGGGGAGGATCTACAGGTTTGATGCTGCTTGTTAAAAGGTAAATACAGTGTCTAAGTTCATAAATAAGTTTGGCTTTTTTTAAACCTAAGATATCTGTGGTGCATATTAAGCTCTGTGCACCAGAGCACAACCTGAGCACAACAGCCTCAGCTCCGACTGGCTGTAGCAGTCTGGTCAGGGGTGAGAGTGTGAATGAATGTCTTTTTATTTTAGGCAGTTGTACGGAGCAAAATTTCAGGCACATGTGCGCCAAAATTGGTCGCATTCTGGAGCCCTGTACAGGTAAACAAACCGCTATTGTCTTAAGAATATTGAACGCTGTCAAATACACACCATTTCTTAGAAGGGTCACCGACTAAAGCATAAATGAGCCAGTCCTCACTTTTGTCCTGGGACCTCACTCTGGAGTTCACACATGCGCGCCAGCTGTAGAGATGCTCTTTTCAACCACAACCACTGATGGAGAGGATACAGGAAGTAGACATGGGGAGGGGCAAGCCACTCCAGTGAATGAGACAAAAAATGAGAGCGAGAGGGTGGAGTTGGTACAGGACACCTGCTCCATGATGAGTCATCCTTCTGAACCCCCATACACAAATATGGCTTTTGGTTTCAATACAAAACAGTAATCGAAAAGGCTAGACCAGCAACCACCATCTTTAAAAAGTACACAGCATTTTTTAACAAAGCAGGGTTGTTGGACTACTACATCTATGTGCAGCAAACAAATCAGCCCTACGCACACACCATGAAGGAAGGGTGTGGCAAAAAGAGCAAGGCTATTTATAGATGTACTTCTATGCACAAAAGGTGGAGAGAAAGAGAGCGAAAAAGGGGAAAGAAAGAAAGAAAGAGCAAGAGAGAGAGACAAGAAGTGCAAGAAAAAAGGGAGATAGAAGAGAGGGGGAGAGAAAAGACAGGGAGAAAAGAGAAAGGAGGGGGAGAGGGAGGAGAAGAGAAGAGAAGGTTAAAGGATCGCAGTGAGCTGACTGGACATTTACATGGGCAGTTTTATATTGTCCGATACAGACCTGCTACAATTCAAACTACTGAACACTTGACTTTAATATATCGTATATCTGCCCTTTTTAGTTGGCCTGTAGTTGCCTTGTATTGTCAGTTATTTATTCTGTTTGAAAAGTTGCTGCCTAATATAGCAAATAGTCTGTTTAGCTCTAGCGGTTTGACTTTTCTTGAAGAACTTTCAAATTCATACAATCCTGATCATTAAGAAATGCGAAAATTGAAAACAAAAATCCCAAAACAGTCCTTGATAGAGTTTTCATTTGGCCTTGGAACTGTACAGAATTGTGTAATGAAAAGTCCAAATTTGCTTTCACTTAAACAACAGCAAATGACAAAAAAGCACATTAAAAGCCAAGTGAAAAACATTAATTTAACATGCAAAAGGACTAAACTGGAAGGACATGGGTTTTATTCGTGAGAAAAGGAGACTTTTTAGATTGAGTTGAACCAAATCCACCCCAACCTCGAAGACTAAAAAATTAAAAGCACACGGTTGTGTAAACTGGTTATATAAGTCAACAGCAGAAGTAAGAGTTTGAAGCAACTTCCTGATAAAACCAGTGAAGCAGAGAGCTGCGCTGTAGTGGTTTATTTGTTCATAGAGACAAACAGAGCAAAGGAAACAGTCTGTAGTCTGGTGCGGCCCACATGAAAAGTGTTCAAGGCCTGTTGCAGCTGGGAGGCCTGGCTTCTCCTCCCACAAGAGGAAATCCTGAAGCAAATCCCCCCCAAAATGCAAAGAACTGGTGCTGTGGATTTGAAACCGCCTTCTCACATGATTTTCAAACTAGTGAAAAGTCTTACAGTAAGCAAACGACACGCAACACTAAAGGCTACGCAAAGAGGTCTATGTGCCTGGAGCCTTAAATCAGAGGAAGAGGGGTGGAGGGAAGATGAAAGGATACACTTCTCTCCAGGAAGAAGACATGGAATTAGAGGGAGGGCAACTAGAAACAAGAATGAAGAGAAAACCTAGTGATTGCAGTAGTCCACCATTTTAGAAACGCAGTGAATGACCGGCAGACATTATTATGCTAAATTAACCTGGGAGCTCAAGCCCGCCACTCAAGATGGAGGCGGCCCTGACAACAGATAAGGGCTAGTTTACCAACACACACAAACACAGGGACAACCCCACCCCCACATGTGTTCCAACAGACTTGTGGCTGCGCAGCGGTCAGCAGCACGGGCCTCATTATCATTAGACGCCATTTTCTGCCACAAGACTACTACTAAAGCCCCTCCCCCTCAACATACATGTACAAAACGGACCCTTCACCCACGCTTCAGGACCTAGCCCGTGTTCTCTCCTCTTTCCTCCCCTTCTCCCCCTCCCCTATTCTAGTCTTCCTCACTCCCTCCCTCTGCCCTCTCTCTCCACCCACAGCCGTTCTTCCTGCAGTGGCCGGCAAAGCAGGGGGGCGACGCATACACCTCCCCCAGTGCTGACCCCTGCCTGCTGCTCGGGACCGCCCTCTTTCTCAGGATAAAAGGAGGGGAGGGAGAGAGAAGAGGGGAGTGGGAGGGGACATAGGGAGTTGTGTGTGGGGGGGTGGCCCGGTACATTCCACAGCCCGATCAAGTTTCTACCTTCAACAATGAGAGCACCTCTGACAAATCAGTCCCACTCAGCGATAGGCTGCATTCAGAGCCTGCACTAAAATACATGTTTTCATCTAAATGGGGGATGCTACTTGTGTTCAGATGAGATCTAATTGCATTCTGTTGATCTATATGCAAACTAGAGGACCTTTGCCAAGGCCCAATCTGACAGCAGTTAGATTGAATGTTTAATTTAGGGGTAAATGCTTTGTCAGTTCAGTCACACCCAAAATCCATAGAAAAATCTACAAAACATACTGCTCTGAGAATTATTTGGGAGATTTTAGGATTGAATGATGCACAATTTCACAAACAATATTTGGTTTCAACCATATATCAGCCACTTTGTGCCATTTGTGCATTTTATAGCTACAAAAAGATTAAACTTTGTGGTTAAATTTGTTCCAAAAACGTCAAAGAAAATCTAATATCTTACCTCACAAACATCTCATTAACAAGCATTAATGTTAGCCTCAAAGGGGAAATCAAATGCGTACTTATCTATAGCAGAAAATGATCCACCACAGCCGCTCGATAGCTAGTGCTTTATAAAATTAGGAAGTAATTATATGGGTCTTGCATTTGTTACATTCCCTCTGATGTGCTAGGCCTAATGTGCAGCTGTCTAGTTTTATTTTAGTCGTCTTAATCAGAAACAGATGATTACAATTAGCACGCACTTAATGAGCAGTTATAGGCAACAAAACAAAAGCTAGAGAGGCATTTGACTGTAGCAAACCACTGCAAGCAACAAATCATTTATAGAAATGTCCTATAGGCAACAAACTTTACAAAGCCAGCAAAGTTATACAGCTGCACCATTGACATTTGCCGATTCTTAAACATTGGTAACATTGCAGAAAATCTCAGTGTAATCTATAAAATATAACCTATGAATTCGATATTAATAAACTTAATTTAGGAAAAACGGGCAAATGGCACGATATGTGAAGCAAGCCTGGTTAAGGAGTTAAAATTTATTTGAAAGCGGATCTATTATAAAAAAATGAAAATTGTGTTAGTTGTTTCCCCTTCTAATTTAACCTTTCGAAGTTGTATTTAGCGAGATTCATGCATGTTTGAGTATTTTTATATTCCTGTATTCAAGACGTCATTGCTCCCTGTTTTCACCTCCACCGATATATGCCCACTGCACTGTACTTCATTCTCCAATTTTATTTTCTTAATCAGCAATATGGGTAGGATTCGGCAGCGTCAGATAGCCATTTTTGCACAAATGAAAAATGTGCAGCTATCCATCAACAACTTTGCGGCTCTTTATTGTGATGTTTACGGCGACGTCAGCTCCCATAGGGCATGGCAGTATCCTAACACTGAAGTTAGCGGACTTTTTTTTTTTTTTTTTTTTTTTTCATTTTTGTCATTTTGGATCAGTATTGGGATTTAAAATGTCCAAATTGTAACAATGATCCATGGGTGTCAGACTGCAACTATATAGCAGATTCAAGCACAATGTCTTTTGCAACGTAGGAATGGCGCCAGTATCAGTATTTATTTTTTAATTTTTACAAAAGTTAACCTACAACTACAATTTATTTGTTGGTCTTGCAATAGAATTTAAAATCTTAAAACATCAGCAAATATTAGTCATCGGTAGGCTTGTCACGATAAATGCTATATCGATTTATTGTTCTATACATAACAGATGGAACAATAATTTTGGGGGATCAAGATTTGTTTTCTTTGTACTAGTGGGAAATATGTTGATTAATTTTCTGTACCATGATGAGTTAGACATAAACTAACTACAAGTGTTGTATTCTGTTATTTATTGTAGTTTTTTTTGTTTTGTTTTGTTTTTTTACACAATATTATACATTTAGAATACTTTTTGGGAGATCATTTTGCTTTATGGTTTGTATTCAATATTATTGTTTATCGTCTATACTATACAACAATATATCGCACTTCAAAATGTGTTATCGTGACAGGCCTAGTCATCAGTCACAGCAGTAAATCTGCTTGGATAATGGGATGCCCAAAAAAATAAAAAATCATATCGCTCCACCTCTACTGATACCAAAGCAAGTGAAATTTAACAAAATTACTAGCTTAAAATTAATTTAAAGTATCTCTAATGAACTACCATCTTAAATTTCATTAAGTAGCTGTAACTCTACCCTGCACTGGCTCGAGTAGGATAAGAGGGGTTCAGTGGCAGGTGGGCGAGTCAGTGCCTGGGGGAGCTGACCTGCGGTTCCCCCCGGTTTGTCACGTGACTAATGTGTATAGCAACGTGCTCACCGTCTGCTTAGGAGTCACTGGAGACTGAAGGGCAGTGCATATGGCTGTTAGACTAACCAAAACAATGTACTTGTAGTAGAAGTTTTCCATTTTTGACTATGATTAGCAAGTTTCATAACAAGAAAATACACAAATTATGATGGCAGAAAAAAGATATAGCATACAAGATATTCATTTTCTTAACAAAAAGGTAAAATGTGGGCAGTACAGAAAGATAAAAAGTGGTTTGGAAGCAATAATTTAGTAACTTATCTTGTGTTTAGCATTGACTTATATACCAAACCCAATAACATCAGATTATATTGGGCATAGCTTAGAAATATCAGTATCTTTGAATGTGACTGTGCCCCTTTGTCGTTGTCTGTCAAACTGCTGTAAAAGACTTTATTATTTAATAAACAAAACAAGTTGGTTTAACCTGGTGTGTGAGCTGCCCTTACCTGGTTTTCTTGGGCGTCTTGGCCTTGGGAGTGGAGACTTTAGCTTTCTTCTCCTTGGCCTCTTTCGGTTCTTTGGGGGTCTTGGGCGTTTTGGGCGCTTTAGGTGTTTTGGGAGTCTTGGGTTCTTTAGGCTCCTTGCCCTCAGCGCCCTCTGCCTTGTCCTTTGGCTTCTTTTTCCTCTTTTTCTTCTCCTGGGGCGGCGAAATTCCCTCTACAGTTCCTAGCTCCCCCGCGTCACTTCCTGTCGCGGGAAATTCAGACTTCATATCCTCCTCTCCTACTTTGACTGTGTTCTTCACCTCCTCCTCATCCTCTGCATCGAGTACTTTAGCTTTCTTTTTCTTCTTCTTTTTTGGCTTGGTCTCCTGGTCGCTGGGCTGCTCTGTGCAGATATTTTGGCCAGAGGCGGTCGACCTGTCAGGGAGCATCACCGAGCCTTCTCCTGACGGGTCTGTGGGGGAATGCTGCAGAAGAGACACATAAGAGGGGAAACTGTTAGGGCTCCATTGAAACCTTTAATAACAGAACAGATTTAAGCTTGAGAGGAAAACATATGGACTTGTGTGCTTACAAGCCCTGGTCTGTCCATTTACAGATCTAATCATTTTATCAATGTTTCCATTTGTATATATCGATCAAACAGGAAAATGCGGTTATATATCTGTTGTCTTTCTGTTGACCTAGAATGAATTGTAAGTTCAAAAGGGAGTTAGATATGTCATCATAAGGCTGTTACTGCCTTGCCTGGAATGTAGCATTCAGTTAAGGGACCTGTGGGGTCCAGGAAGGTTTGGTGGTAGATTGGAACATCAAACATGAACTATGCACATTTGAACAGTTATTTGATAGTAAACTGTACAATCTGGGTAATTAGTGTGTCATATTTAAATGCAAAACAATGTCTTCCAGCACGGGGGAGTAGTGATGAGATTGTGGTGGAGATTGTGTGATTGTGGTTCATTTATCCAACACTCCATTTATAATCAACTGAACCCAGCATATAAAATAAAAACATTGGGTACGGAGTAAAAACCCCTCCTTTCCAATGCAGCCTTATGTGCGAATGACCCCCAGTGAAGAGTGTCTAAGAAAATCAAATATGGCCCCTGTAATATGGAGCACATGTGCTGTGAAACTCGCCTGCTAATGTGCCATGGGCTCGGCTGCAGCCTGTCAGTCAATAATGCTATATTTGCCGCGGACTGAGGGGGTGATGCCAGACTCCAGAGCTCAGAGGAGACATCCATCCATACACACACACACATACACTCACTCTCCTCCGACTCCCCACCGATTCAGTTTCCTTGCCCCTCCAGCAGGCTAACCTTGGTAAACAAACTGGCTGACACCTCATTTTTCCTAGTCTTTTGCTCTCGTGCACACTAAACCTTGCAGTCCTCTCCTCCGCTCATTGCTCTCAAGTTCGCTCCTAGTGACAGGAAACTGGTTGCCAGCTGTTGGGAGCCTCTGCAGCTGCCTCTCTCTCTCCCAGCCCTCCTTCTTTGCCTCCTTCCTTCTCTCCAGCTGCTCAGGGTCCCAGTAGCAGATGGGAAATCAGGCATCATGACACGAATAAATTATCTCCATACTTCAAAAAGGCAGCGCCAGGGAGGCAGAGTGCGTGTCGGAGAGCGCAGGGGAGTATGCCTTTGAGAGCAAGTGAACGTGCACGAGTGTGTATGAATGAGGGGCGTGTGCACATCAGCAAGTTTACAGCAAAACGCCGCCGCAGCAGCTACTGTATCTGTACCAGCGCTTATAGGTTTAGTAACACTTAGAGATACTTGAAGTGCACTGTGGAGTTAAAGTAGCCTGCCAATAGGTCAGTATGAAACAAATTGTAACTATATGGACCATCTCATAGCTTTTTGTTGTTAAAATGTTTTAAATACTGTACAGATGGAACTACAAGTCTGTGGTTAATGTAGTTGAGCAACCATTATTTGTGCCGTGATATATAGGCGTATGAATCTTTAAGTCCCTGGCGATTCGATTTTGATTATTGGGGTCCCGATTCAATTTAAAACGATTCTCAATCCTAAAACCATTCTCATTTCTTAAATGATTCAATTCTGAAGCCATTTTTCATTCAAAAACATTTATTTTACACATTTCAAGTTCCCTGTTGTAACAATTTTTTATGTAAACTGTACATTCATACAAACTAGAATCCAACTCAATTATCTAGGCCCAGTTAATTCCATACTGCAGTGATTAAACTCAAATATGTAGGCCTATTTGTCAAACATTAAAATTATAAATACTTTATAATACATTATATAGCCTAGTTACGATGAATGGGGCTCTGGTTCTTCAACTTCGACAAGTTGAGGCTGTAGTTAGCGCATTAGCTTGCCTTGGCTGCTAACATCAACAACACGGAGCTAAAGTGATTCAAAGTAGCGCTGATATCCCGTTTATCTCTTCTCTCTCAGCGCGGTCTCACGTAAGTCTCGTCCTCTGTGTGTATGTGCGTCACTGTACTCAGACAGCCCCCTCCTCAAACGATGACTTAAACACACTGCAACAATGGTTTTTAATGGAGTTATGGAATGACACACGTTTTTAAACGCATTTAATACAATGCACAGGCTTATTCCAGGTTTACGGATGAAGAGAAACGTGTAAACTCCACAGAGGCAATGTGAAGTGAATTTTAAGGGGCAGAAACAATTATTAACACTTAAAATCGATTTGAGAATTTGGAATCAATCCAGAATCGTTAAGTTGTAGAATCGTGATCCTTTTTTCCCCAACACCCCTAGTGATACATATGTATGTTGACCAAAAGTAATCTATACATGAACAAGCCTGTGAGAAGTACTAATTTTTCCAAAGACCACGTGCAATAAATGAGCTTTGTCAATACCCATGTTCATGGTATTTGTACTTCATGGCATTTTAATACTGTGGTGCACATGTCGTCCACTCCTACCTAGTCCTCTACTGGTCAGCTTGTCATTCTCTGTGGGAATCATTTCTAATCATTTCTTCTCAATCATAGTCAAGTCTGAACTCCTAGAGGTAATTAAACCTATCTGTAGCTAGAAGCTGAACAATAGGAATTGTGACCAAAGAAAATCATAATATGACTTCTTGGCATGTTGTCCACTAATGTATTCACAGTGTTAGATAACCCAAAATGGTTTCAGTTTAGCCATTGAAATTAATAGCAACAGCCAACTCTGGGACAATCATGCTTCCTGAATCCCAAACATTAACCTTTCTCCAAATATGGTCATCACATCTGGCTCCATAAACAGTCTCTCAGCTACCGGAGGCCAAAGGAGAGTTAACAGCAGTATATCAGCAAACTCTTCCTCCACTGCCTCACTCCCAACAAGCTAATGCTAATGCAAATACAGACCCCGTTACAGCAAGCTACCGCAAGGTCACACACATGCACACAACACCTGCTGACACACACGTAAACTGAGCCATTTAGACACCAATGGAGGACAAGGAGGTAGCTTGGAGAGAGGGAGACAATTGCAGTGAAAGAGAGGAAGAGAGAGAAAAAGCGAGGAGGAGAGATGGGGGTGATGCGGTGCCAGGAGATAAATCTGTCCTCCTGCCAAGCTTCCGAGATAATCAATCACACGAATGACAATGGAGACACACACGATGTATACACAAACAATCACACACAAATACACACACAGAATCAGCGCAGTGAACTGGTGTCGATCCAGTTTACCATCCAAAATGAAAAACAACAAGGACAGGTGTATTTACATGGCCCTGCAGCATCCAAAAGTACAAGCTGAAAACTACATCAGTGGTTGAGGTCCCATTGTATACAGGCAACATTTAGGCGTTCAATTCTGTTAAGAATCTTCAATGTATTTCAAGTTTCTAAATGCTCTAAATAGCAGCTGGCTCAAGCCCAGACATTTAAGACATCACAATATAACCCTTTACTGAACTGACTACTGTATACACTGTTGTGTGGCGAAATGTCCTCCAGAAACGTTTAACACAATTGTCTCTACAGAGATGGAAAAGTTTAATGCCTGTGGAACATTCCACGCCACCCAGTACCATCTGTGGAGAGGTGATCCCCACCAACATTAGATTGCATGTTTTTCCGAGTTTAATGCCATATTGTGTAACATGTAAGCAAAGCAATAACATCACAATGGTCAAGCAGGTGGCAGAAAAGTTACACAGTGCATGTTTAAGCATTTAGGTGAAAGGAACCTCAGTGTTTATTTTTTTTTATTAAAGTATTAACTTAGTCTCCAATACAAAAATGTTTAAATCCCAGGCAATCACAGTAATTTAGGAACTTTAATACTGCAATTAGTCAATATTTATCAATGGAATCATAAGGTCCTGTAAATATGTTGTGTCAACCAAATTCACTCTAGAACAGTATGCCTTTTCAGATGTACTTATCCAACATAAACATCAACAATTATTAAAGTTTAATGACAATATTTAGACAAAATAATGGAGCCAGAGATCAGAGAAAAGTGAGAAGGGAATGTGTGGAGATGCAGGGTTAAATGTAGCGGCTCAAACACTTAAACCTCCCACAGGATCCACTGAAAGGAAATCCTACTGTTCCTCCCTCTGCGCTGTCGTCCATCCATTCATCCTTCTCCTGTTCTCTCCAGACAGCAACCATCAGCTCACCTCTGCCCCATGTTATAATGCAAAAGGTTTTTCATACAGTTAAATGTGTACCATGTAACTTTTCTGGTGGTTAATTGCCTGTCTTATGAGAGCTTATTGCCTTGCCTGGCATTTTCCACAGGCATTAAACCTTTAACTAGCATTTACTCAATTACAGGTGGTATTGGTATAGTATAATCTACAGCAGTGGTTATTGGTCATCTTAAAGTCCATTTTTGTTTCATTTTGAATCAAATTCTATTATTTTTTCCGTTATGGTTCTCCAGATCATACCCCCATTACAGACATGGTTTACCTCTAGTTTAGGCCAAAATTCCAAAACCACCATCTATTGTGAAACTAGTGTACAGTTGTGCGTTTGCTTCATGCTCACCACCATTTTGGCTTTTATTTGACAGTTATCACTAATGGGGGTCATTTGTGTATATCCAAATTGAAAAGACACCAATTTAAAATTTAGTATTTTGAAGCCACTTTATTAAAAAAAAAAGAAAAAAAAAGTCCTGTCCAGTTTGGTGCTACAGTCCACTCTTGCATGGCGTTATGAGTGAAGAGTGTTTCTAATAAAAAATCAGTCAAAACCAAGATGAATCCGTTTCTCTGACTAGACTGGAAACTTGCCCACACTTGTGCTCTTATGATCTGTCCTCAAAGGATTATGAAGTGCACCATCTTCAAAACAAGGGCACAAAAGTGCGTCTCCCTGACAATACTGCAGTGAATGTGTGTAAACTCCCTTAACTACAACTTTGCAAGGCCAAAACTGGACTTAAAGATGGGCATTTTCCCATATAAATATGGTCACTAAGGCTGTTTGAAGAGTAGAAAGTATGAAGGAATACAGAATTAGAATATCAAGAATACAAGTTGATATTTTCGCACATTCTTTTTGAATTTTACAGTCAATATCCTTAAAACGACCAAAACTGGAACTATAGATGGGCTGCACCCTTTTTTCCACAATAAAATATGCTCATTACGTCTGCCAATGTGTACAAAAACTGCAGTAAATTATGCAAAGTGGGGTATTTCCTAGAAGCTGTAGTGGCTCCATGGTATCGCAGCGCCTTGACAGCGTGCATGAGTGGGGGAGGGGCGAGACAACTATGCTATATGTCAAATACAGTGCTGCACGCAACGCAGCGTGAGAGAGGGATATGGAATAAAGGTCGACACACAGCACTCTGCAGGAGCTGTGACCTTGAGCTGCTGCTGAGGGCGTGCATGTGAGGGTGCAAGAGCGCGTGCACGTGAGGACGCATGTGCATGTGTAATAACCATCCTTAGTGAACAGATGGAGCTTAGAGTACCAGACATACAGTCATCATGAGTGAATGACCACGATGTGTGTTTGTCTCTTTCTAACAAGTGCATTGCCAGGATCAGACAGGGTGCACACTAAAAACACTTTGCAACACTTCATGTTTTCCATTTAGAGTCCACACTAACAGATCAGGGTAGGCTCTGTAGCTCTGTGGGAAAAAGAGTCTAGTCAACCAATAATTTCTTTAGTTTACTACAGCCCTTTATATACATATAATGTGTATTCATTAATTGACTAAAATTCGGATCTTGCGCTTAAACTACTATGTGCAAGTACTGGTAAACAGCATTAAATTGTCCAGTCACTCAAAAAAGTGCAGCTAATGCACTCCCTTTCAGCTGTGGTCCATAAAAATCTAGTCTAAACTCTAAGAGTCTAGCTTTAAGATGAACGAGCAAGCAGAATAAAAAAGGGCCAATTTCCAGTTTTTATGTCAAATGTAAACCATGAAACTGGAATTGTGGATGGGTACCACTTTTGAGTGTTTTTAAATGGTAGTCTCGCCCCAGAGAGGACTCCCTTTTGCCCACACACGCGCTCCTCTCCTGCAGCTGGGCTATCCCATTTCCTCAGGCGCGTTCATCATCCCTCTTCAGACCTCACTATCCCAGACCACAGAGTGTGTGTGTATAATGACAGGGGCCACTGCAGGCAGAGCACCCAGCCGAGGAGAGCGCTCACCAGTCAGACCTGGCATCTAGGTCAGGAGTGCTGGATAAATTAAGTGTGACGGCTGAAATGTCAACCACAAAACGCAGCGGCGCGGGGCTGGAGGTGGGGCCAGTGGGGGGAGTGGGTGAGGAGGAGCGCGGGACGGAGGGTGAAAGTGGGACTAGATCTGTGGATGTGGCCACAGGGCTGCTATTGTGTGTGAATGGGTCAGTGGAGAAAGGGGGCTTTGAGCAACAAAACAAGCTAATGGACGGCTGGGACACGTGACCGGAGCAGCGACGGAGATGCCACCGAGAACTGCTAATGTCCTCCCTCAAGACCAAATCCCAGACTACATCTTTTGAGTTCTTTTTCTTGTTTTCCTTCTTGTGCCCTCTTAGCGACTGGACCCATCCCCCAATCTTCTAACCACCCCTCCACAAGCTTTTTCCTTCCCTTCTCTTCAATAATTCCCCTTTTAAAAATATCTCTCATCCGGCTAAACATCAACTAGGATGTGACTAGTGATGTGCCAAAAATATCCAACTGTCTCATTTATGGACAAGCCCAACTTGAACTCAAAAACAAGAGTCTCATGGTGTAAAATGAATGAAGACATAGGGCACAGATTGAGTATTTGTTGCAGATGAGAAAGCCCTGACTGATTTGTTTGATAGAGGCTAAACATTGAGACGCAGACGGAAAGAGCGGAGACGGGACGGGGGGAGACAGGAAGGGAGGTTTCCTGAAGAGAGGAGGGGACATGCGGGAGCAGAAGTGAGGGGGGGGGATTATGCTGGTGGCGCCATAGTTTGTGTGAGTGCACGTGTGTCAGGATATGGAGCTCACAGGAAACAAACAGCTGCAAAAATCTATTTCCCCTCTGTACAGAAACACACGGACTATAACCAAAGGCCCGGGTGAAGACGGCATAAAAATGCTAGATTTAAGCAGGTTCTCTGACTGCACCTTTCAAAGACACTTCCACAATATTCCCACAAGATAAACAGAGACAGCCAGACTAGAAAAAGTCACCTAAGTTTGAGCTGGGTGGTTTGTAGTCATGTGGAGATTGTCCTTTTAAAATGAAAACAAGATAAGTGAAATAATGGTAATATTACTTGGTTGTTGGGCAGACTGTTAGCAGGTGGCACTGACTGACACTCTATAGCCCAGGCTTTTGTGAACAGACCCCCGAGTCCGATGCACTGCTGTGTTCTCAAATGTCATGTACACACACAGCGCTCACTTCCTCTCTGCTCACACTTGATTCCCCACCCACATGAAAAATAAACATTCACATGAAAAACACCACACACAAATATAAACGTGCACGAGCCTGATCTCACCATCGCCATGACACTCACCTGAACATGAGGCACTTTCTGTGGGGTGAGGGGGGGTGAGGAGAGTGGGTGGGGGGCAGCAGGTGCCCAGGGGTGTGCGGCCTGGTGGGGGGGCAGGTGTTGGTGTGGGGGATGAGTGCTCTGGTTTGGGCCCTGAGCTCCATGCTGACCCACAGCGGGGCCCTGGAAGCCCATGGGGGCGGGAGGCATGGGCTGTCCGTTTCGAGAAACCTGCTGCTGGGCTTGCAGCAGGCGCTGGTCAGCCCCCTGACCCACCGGGGCTTCGTGAGGACCTGAAGGCGGAAAAGGACAACTCTGTCAGACCAAATTTAGGTAAAGCATTAAATAAAAGACTACACGAAGAAAATGGGGTTAGCAGAGCACTAAGCCAGTTCTAGAATTAACTTGAGTCATATTAGCAAAGAAAGACATTGTTTTCTTGAGGTTTCTTATTTGCTAATAACGCTTGAATGGACCAGTCTGTGGTATAAAGCGCCACGCTGCCTGTATGAAACCACCTGAATAATTTATATTAGAGAATCAAGTCGAGACGACTGGAGAAGTGTGAACTTCAGCATCTCTTCAAGATTCTCATTGTAGAATATGTATCCCATTAAAACAAAGAGTCATTGTTTAATGTCCACAAGCAATAGTCATCTTTAAGACTTAGCTATAGATATTGAGCAACAAAAATGAATGGGCACACCATCACTTTGCGAACTGAACTGATCTGGTCAGGGATGGTTAATAATTGCAGGGGCAGAAACAACAACTTAAACAAAATAACAATGACAGAGCAGGTCTGGAGCTCACCTTGCTGTGGTGGAATGGGGTGTCTGTTTGGGCCCATGGGAGCCCCATGCTGTGGTCCCATGCCTGGGTACATCTGCCCTGCAGTGGGGGGAAGGTGCGGCTGCTGGTGCTGGGGGTGTGTGGCAGTCATAGGGGCCTGGGGGGGTCTCTGTTGGTGGGACATGGCGTGGGGTGGCGACTGCATGGAGTTGTATCCGGAGACTTCTGAGGGTCCCACTAGTCCTGCACTGGGAGGTCTCCCCTGGGGCGGGGGCGTTGGGGTGCCCAAACCTCGCATGGGGGACAAGGAGGAGGGAGATGGGTACGATCCCTGAGCTGGGGGGGCAAGGTGGGATTGGTTCTGCGTGTGGTTAATGGGGTGCATAGGCTGGCCCTGTTGTCCTGCCTGCTGCATGGGGGCAGGATGGGGCTGGTGTGAGGTCCCAGGGGGGTACCTCTGACCCTGCTGCCCAGCCGCGGGTCCTGAGGCCTGGGGGAACCTCTGTCCCAGGGCCTGGGCGTTTGGACCTACATTCGCGTTGGCCCCTTGATTCATTCCAGGCCCCATGGCTCCGTACTGGCCTTGATATCCAGGGTACTGGCCACCAGCATAGCCCCCCATGCCCTGCTGGGGGTGCGGGTGAGTGTGTGGGGGCTGACGAGAGGGGGAGTGGGGGTATCTGGGCGTGTGGCCCATATTGGGATAGCCCTGTCCTTGTTGCTGTGGTGGATGGGGATGTCTCATTTGGGGGCCGCTCATCCCCACATGTCCCAGGTAGTGTGCGGGGTCCTGAGCAGAGGCTGGTGCCATGCTCGGGGAGGAGTAGTGTTGGTTCATGCGTGCCGCATTTGCACCAGGAGGGCCCTGCATCCCACTGTAGTTGCCCTGAGGCATCTGGTAGCCCCCCATCTGGTTGGGAGCACCCTGTGAGGGGGGTTGTGGGTAGGGCGACCTGTTCTGCTGCTGTGACCAGCCCCCTCCAGCTGCCCCCGCGTCGCCAGGGTAGCCTCCGTGATGGGGGTTGGTAGAATTTGCAGGATTGTTGTGGTAGTGGGACGCCATGCCGTTCATGGCTGGGTTAACATTCGTTGGCCCCTGACTCGGGCCATTCTGGGCCATCATTCGCCCCGGGGCAGCGCCACTCTGATCATAACCTCCGTAGGAGCCATGGTCGTACATCTGGCCCATTTTTGGCTGTCCAGAAGCAGGTGCCATCATGCCCTGGTGGTACGGCCGGTTCCCCTGGTGGTCATGGTTCATGGTGGCACTGGTCTGTGCTGAGGCTGCCTGCTGAGGATAGGAGTCTCCCAAACCATCAAATCCATCGGAGAACAGCCCTGCATCGTCCCCGAATAAACTCAACATCCCTGGGTCCGCCATGACGGCCCACAGGTGGGGCTCCAAGAGGTGTGTTGTGCACAGAGGAGTGGTCAACGGCCGATGTTAATCCATGGTCCTTTTCCAGGTTTCTGTAAAAATACAAAGATTTTAGATAATTTGATAAAAACATTTAGTCTGAATATTTGAAAGCTCTATTCAGCTTATAACTATTACAGAGCTTTTCAACATGTAGAATTATTTTGATGATTTTGATAAAAAGCTGGGCGTGAAAGACGTGGAGAAACCTTCCAAACAAGAGTATAATTCTGCACGTTTGTGTTTTTTTCTTTTTTTAAGCTCCAAGCAATCTAGCCAGCCATTCTTAAGAACTTGTCCCTCTTGGTTGTTTAGCATAGTCAAAGTTTACACAGTTGACCTCACCCAAAAAACCATTGACAGAGCTTTTATTTGTTATAATCAATGGATTTTAACAAATGCGCTCTGTGTGCACCCAAAACATGCACATTTCATATTAGCCCCTCCCCCGCTGCATTTTAACACCAACAAAAGAAGTTCTCTCTTTTCTAACACAGTCAGACTCATTGAGCCAGGCAGAGTGTGTGTTAGAACAAAGGCTCAGCAGATGCAACTTTGTTTGAACAGCAGCAGCTGCCATCCAGCCCACATCATCCAGAGATTTTGAACCAAATCACTCGTCCCCTTATCACTCCCCTCAGCCGCCATGACCCACTAACCAATCAGAGGAGAGCGCTGATGGGATGTCCCGGGAGCTGAAATAGTCACCTGTACCTCTGTTCAAAGTATTCTGTGTCTGAGCGAAATTCTTAAAAGAAAATCTCAATGTGTTTCTGTGTGCAAGATGCATTGAAAAAGAAACTTCTGTTACAACTCTCCCCTCCCCAATTTAGTTTCCAGGAATTTACCTTTGATTTCCTCTGTTCTACCACAAGCAATGCATTCTGAAATTCAGAAATCTCGCCTGCCTTAACATGTACGAGTGTAAAATTTCACAATTATTGTGTGAAGAATTGAAACAATTATATCACAATTGACACTGTGATCAAAGAAACATTCATTCTACCCTAGGACAGATGTGGCTACTGAAGTAACTCCCAACTATCATGTGATGCATGAAGCTTTTTAAGTAAAAATTACAAAATAAACCATTTGAGACATAAGGTAACTGGAAGTTCTCCAGGTTATAGTGTGAAAAAAGCCATCAACATTTAAATTTGTGCCTACACAGATTCAAATATTTGCTCTTCCGTTCATGATGGGAAAAATTTAAAGAGTGATTTTCACCACTTGCATATTAACCCTAAACACAAAAGATTGCCAACGACTTTTGCTTTACTGCAAAGAGCTGGGCTGAAAATTAAAAGTGGCTCCTTGTGGGCAGTACAGAATAGCCATTGAGTGAGTGGGAAGGCAACAGGGCGGCCATTAGCATGACAGAGGATTACTGTAAAACAATCTTGGTGCAGCCTCGGGCCGCTCTGTGGGAGCCTCTTCAGGGCCAGCAGCAGCCCCTCTGTCTGTTGTTGTGTAAATGGTGGTTAACAAGGCCTTTCTTCCAAATCTCCCTGAACCATAAACACGCTCCTGGCTCAGACAGGAAGACAGGTGCTCCTACACTTTCACCATGGTGTGGTCAGAAGAAAGACAGCTAGCATAACATCTGAACATTAGATTCTCAATTTATACAAAAGTTTAATGACAAGTGTTGAAAAGTAACATGCAAAACTAGACATTAGGGGTGAGCAATATGGCAAACAAAAAAAAAACAATTTCTTTTAAGTTCTTGTTTTATCATAATTCTTTGGTGTGTATTTCCTTAGAAGATAACTTAAGCCATTGTGCTGAAGGGTTTATCATAAAAAAAATTATAGTTTACAGATCTGTAAACATGTTGTGAAATATATGGGGGGATGCTTGTATCAGTTTAATTTTTCCACTATGAAAACTGTACCGTCACTTATTCCCCCTCCACAACATTTACTACAGCTTTTTGAGCACATTGCTATACAAGGGTGGATTCAATTATGCAGAGTCCAGAACATAATTTTCCATATTTTTAATAATGAAAAGCTGAAAAATGCATTTGCTAATCAACATCCCTGCAACCAGCGTTTCACTCCTGACTCCCCACACACCTAGATAAATACAGAAGCTTCAACTCTTAAAACCCATTTTCAGAATAAAAACAAACATGGTCAGTAAGAGTAAACATATTGACCTTAAAATTGTGGGATTCTAGACTAGTTGATTCATGAAATGTTCCATAATCCGTAGGTCAGTAATTGCTTTCTTCCAAAGAACTCTACATCTCTACAATTCTTCTCTAATATAATTCTATGCTTTTACTATGAGGGGACTTTTTGTGGTTATCAGGCTTGAGTAAGCAATGAAATACTGTCATGTTACATCACTTCCTGTGAGTTTCAATCACAACAGAAGAGGAGGTTTCAGTACACAGCACGGTATGTGTGTGGCAGGTGAGTGTAATAGTGTAATTTCACAGGCCCTGCAGCACGCTACTATGAAGGAAACTGATTTCCTATGAGCCATACACTGAACTAGAATGTACTAAAGTATGAGCAGAGTCAAGCACCTGCCTCCCAGTGTGTGCTGAAGGCTTTATAATTGTTTTGAGCTATATAGTTAGCCAAGGCAAATTGTATTTTTTTTAACCATCTGCAACATTTTAACATAATTTAAGAAATTTGGATTGCAAAGGCTGCAGGTATTTAATATTCTGTGAAAA
>KN484429.1:7797-23467 GCA_000787095.1 Periophthalmodon schlosseri
AACTGGTTACAAAGTGGCTTAAGGATAACAAAGTCGATATTTTGGAGTGGCCATCACAAAACCCTGATCTCAATCCTACTGAAAATATATGGTCAGACCTGAAAAGGCATGTGCGAGCAAGGCGGCCTACAAACTTGGCTCAGTTACACCAGTTCTGTCAGGAAAAATGGGCCAAAATTCCTGCCAACTATTGTGAGAAGCTTGTGGAAGGATATACACAACATTTGACCCAGGTCCTACAGTTTAAAGGCAATGGTACCAAATACTAATGAAATGTATGTAAACATCTGACTTTGAAGAAAGTCTAAAAAAAAATCCTTCTCTTATTAATCTAGCGTTTAGCAAATAGAAATAATTTTGGTCATCCTAATTGACCTAAAACAGGAAAAGTTTAGTCTGATTTCATGTCAGACAGTGAGAAAAAAAAGCGTATGTTTCTTTTTATATAGTGTATGTTTTAGTGAAACGAGTTGTCTAACCAACGATGCATTAGCTGGACCACAAGGTAGAACCCGAGTTATGGACGTTCTAAGTACTGGTCTCTGGGAAAGGCTCTCGGGCATGTCCTGCCTTGTAAAGAGCATAGTCAGGACATGCTGGCTGCACTGGAGA
The DNA here is from genome assembly GCA_000787095.1 of Periophthalmodon schlosseri. Classification (NCBI taxonomy): domain Eukaryota; kingdom Metazoa; phylum Chordata; class Actinopteri; order Gobiiformes; family Gobiidae; genus Periophthalmodon; species Periophthalmodon schlosseri. The sequence goes on from KN484429.1 coordinate 8,410, forward strand.
CGCTCACCCCTCACCATGGGAACTTGTTAGTTTCTTACATTACTCATCAGTGTTTCCTGGAAAATCTGGAGCGAAGTATCTGGGGAGGGGGAAGTGTAAAATGAAAGCAATTAGCGATGCACAGCTTGGTTTAAATTGGGCCTTTAAAATTATAGTTAGCAAAAAGGAATAAACTTGTTCGGGCTCACTTCCGGTTTCTGCTTATCTTCTGTCAGACAGAAGTAATGTAGATGCCCTCTAGTGGCGATATGTGAGAAGCAGGGCTGTAGTCGACTAAAGTAATTCTTGGATGTCCTGCAGGTGGATTAGGTGTGTCTGACCCAAACTGCACCCACAAGACTACACCTGCAGGGGGAGTTCATGCAAAAACAACTATTTATACAGAAAAAAGTAAAAATTTTGTTCGACTAAGACGCCCGTCGACCAATTAATCGACTAAACGACTTAAGGACTACAGCTCTAATGAGAATACAGGCGGAAATTAGCATGTTTTGCTATAAAGTCATCCTGTTTTTGGTTTGTACACGTCCCCATTCAAATAAAAACATACTACACCATGTGAGAATACAACACGGCTAATGACAAACTGGGACTTTAATCTAAACGGCTCATGTATATAGTGAATTTTTGACATTTGAGATCACGATAAGCTTTATTATGTGCTTAAAGAGGGAGGGAATTATGCAAAATTGATTTTTTTTTAGCTTTCTACCATGTTATAATGTTGTTCCCTCATCAAAAACACGCCTGAAGAGGTTTTAAATGGCATCCACGCATGTTTGAATCATCTAGTGATCTGTCCCGAGCCCTATTCGAACCCTCCTTGCGGTTAGCTGGAAGATTCTGTGCAATGCTCCGCCCACAAGCCTACGTCGCCCAGGCTCCCGCACGACAATCCTCCATAAATATACAAAAACATGATACGAAACTGTGCCGATGTGCAGTAGTTTCTTTAGCAGGATGCACGCTGATTGTGTTGTGATAGCGAGTGTCAAAAACGAAAGCGAAACTTATAAAACATGCTAATATGTAGCATTTTCAAAACAAAAACAGGTAACATAGTGAGCTAAGTATGTTATGTGTTAGCAGTTAATACCCCATAGAAGTAAAATACCCCCTCTTTAAAAAATTTCATTAAAAAGCACCAATTGTTACTCGATCATTTTCTTTTAAATAACACTTAAAACACTGTCCCGCTTTTGTGCAGTGATAAATTAGCTAGAATTGCGTCACCTCTTCCTCCCAGCTGTTGGGTGCTCTTTTGGCCTTTGGATCTCCCTTGGGACGAACACAAATGTACTTAGAGCTCCACCTTCTAATTCCTCCTTAAGAATCCTGCTTTTATGACCAAAATAGGCCTCCTCTCGCAGCCACGACGTCCAAACGGAGACGAATCGGGAGGCATCATTTTGAACGAGAACTCGCATCGTGAAGCTTAACGCGTGAGATCACAGTCTGCAGGTCATGACGTCCTACAGACCGCGCAAACTATGATGTATCCTTTTCTTTCAGATGCCCTCCCAGCCTTCAATCCCTGTGTCTTGGACGGAAACAGTGGAAAAAGCAGTTTCAGATGCCTTTTGTCCTTACATAACCCCGTGTCAGATGCCCTCCCATCCTCTCACCCACAGCGAGCGAGTCCCGGGCCTGTCTGTGCAGAGTTTGCATGTTCTTCCCGTGTCTAGGTGGGTTTACTCCAGTTTTCCCCATCACCCAAAACATGCACATGGGTGAATAAATAAATACGTTCACATTTCAAATCGCTATAATAAAAATGTGTGACGAAATAATGATTCTTAAAAATAACATTTAAATTAAAAAGGTACAGTGTGTGCCGTATTTTCCGGACTATGAGTCGCACTTTTTTTCATAGTTTGGCCGGGGGTGCGACTTATACTCAGATGCGATTTATACGTAAAATATATGTTTTTTTCTTCATTATTGTGCATTTTTTGTCTGGTGCGACTTATACTCCGGAAAATACGGTAACTTTCTGGAGGTGGAAAGTCAAATGCATGATTCTATGGAAATGGAACGCCGTACTTCGGAACATTCTCTGTGGAGATTAGTTTTATGCCACAAAGTCAACATTTCCGTGGAAACAAGCAGGAGAAGAACCTCCTCCAGGTCATGTGAGAGTCAGGTTTGTGGAGTGAGGATGAATGTTTTTTTTGTTTTTGTTTTTCAGTGCAATAAACACAATCATAATGAACGAAACATGTTTTTAGTTTAGCCTATTTTAATCTCTTTTTTTTTTTGTTGTTGCTAAAAAGTTACACACAAGTATAATTTATAATTTATGTGGGTGCTACACTGTTGTGCCCACTGCTCCTGACGGTTTGCCCCATTGGCATTGGAGGATGAGTCAAATCCAAATCGCTACGGGGACAAATTGTACCTTAACTTTAGCCGTAATTTCCATATCTAAATAAATCTTAGACCCTCACCGGACAGAGTTTCTGAAATTTTGAAATTCTGGAACGTGAACGCAAACTCCTGAGAGCGTAACTGCGCCTAGAACTGGCTGATGATGCATCGTCGCCCCCGCCCCCTTTACCCCATACAGAGAAGTGACATCATTCTGGGGTAGAAAATAGCAGGCTTTCCATTGACATCACTCCTCATCCCGTTGCTAGGAGACGGGCCAGTCAACAAGTGTTACTATGGCGACAGAGCTTCACCTTCACAGCTCCTGACGTTTTTGGTGGATGCTCGTATGTGGGTTAAACGGGATCAAGTGTTTTAGTTGGTTGTAGCCGATAATTTAAACGCGTTTGTTTGATATGTGTTATTTCATCGTAGCTTGAGGTCTCTGTAATTTCTGAGGCTATATGACACAAAAAACTAGCTAATTCACCATCTCAGTCCACACACATGAAGGTACGAGGCACGACTGAGGTAACGGTGAGTTTCAACACATTTAAAAATTATAATTCAGTCAAATGTTTAACCTCGTAAGATTCCATGTCAATTTTTTGTTGTACTTTTTGTCCTCTCTCTGATCCAAGGGAACAGCGAAGCTCCTTGGCATGTGCAAAATAAAGGGAAAGCAGTAACCCACTTATTTTCAGTCAAATCAATCATTTGGACCAGTTTGTACTCTGAACCCACAAATGCAAAAAATAACCCTAAAAAGTTAAGTTAAATAAAATAAAAATAATAAGATTTTAATAGGAATTTCGCCTAGACTTTTTTAAATTTTATAACAAGTCCTATATGTTTCAGCTTTGACATAAGAATTGTCAGCTATACCTATACTTATATTTACTCATTTCCCACTATATCTGAGAACATCAGACAGCAGAGGCCAAAACTACAGACAGAGCCCAGCCTTTTGTCTGTATTCCACAGGATTCAGAAACTTCAGTTTGATTTGGGGTCATTTTGGTCAGTTTAGTGCTGCTGGTCTATAAAGTTTCAACAGAAATGATTTTGAAGTCAGTGAATCAACTTAAATCAGCTTAACCCACGTTGTAAAGGTGTTCCCTCAGCTTTACCTTAAACTCAGAGTTTATTTTCATTCGAGCCTGTGCAGTTTATGTCTGCCCACTTCTCTGTACCATGTTGTAATCAGACCTCTTTGAAGGAGCACATAGGGTTCTAAAATGTCTCTTTAATGGACTAAGACATTTTTATTCAATCAGTATCAGTATTTTATTTTTGTCTGATTAAACTTTCACGCCTATAGGGATGCTCTGAGATTTGCTTGGCAGTTGTAAAGTGCTTTATAAATAAAATGTATTGGTCACTGTTTAGCTGCTGTGAGACTCTTGTGAGACACTGTGTGAACAAAGATGGCGCCCTCCAGTCAGGCTGGTAAACACAAACATTCTGCTCCTGAGCTGTTGTTTTACTACAGTCCTCACTGCTTCAACAAATTGAAGCTCAAAAAAGAGGAAACACAGGGAGAGGACATCAGCCCAGAGCCACATGTCCATTCAGCCTGAGGAGCACACAGAACACTCTTCTGACTCTGACAATGATGAAGACTGGAGAACTCCATTCAGCTGTTCAGCTGCACAGATGGAGAAAGAGGCTGATGCAGACCAAGTCCAGATCATAGCCAGAAGCACTGCTGCACCAAACTCAGGTCTATACAAGTCTGCACCAGAGACCAGTTCCAGTGACAATGGAGACGTGTGAGGAACAGCCAAAGGAGCCAAACATCAGTGCTCTAATTGTAAAAAGAGATTTGGGACTAGATTTGGTTTAAAAAGACTCATTAGAGTTCACACAGGAGAGAAACCATTCAGCTGTTCAGTCTGTAGAAAATGTACCTCTAAGGGTCATCTTGTAGCACACATGAGAACACACACAGAAGACAAAGAGTCTGCCAGCGGCTCAGTCTGTAAGAAAACATTTAGCTATAAAGCAAAACTTGAAGCACACATGACAGGTGAGAAGCCATTCAGCTGCTCACTCTTTAAGAAAACATTTAGCAAAAGAAATGATCTTGAAGAACATGAACACATACAGGTAAAAGACCATTCAGCTGTTCAGTCTGTAAGAAAACATTTAGTTTAAGATACTGTCTTGAACACATGAGAGTACACACAGGTGAAAAACATTCAGCTGTTCAACCTGTAAAAAAGCTTTTACTAGTTCCTCAAGCCTCACATCATGAGAGAACACACAAGAAACCTTACAGCTGTTCAATCTGTAACAAGTTTTATCTCAAACGCAAATAGGAAAAATCATATGAAAAGTGACACAGGAGAAACTCCTTACAGCTGTTCAGTTTGTAAGAAAACATTTAGCCCGAGGAATAGCCTAAGGTCACAAAAAAGAATTCACACAGAAGAGAGACCTTACAGCTGTTCAATCTGTAAATGAATTTAATCGTTTTTCTAACCTCAAATATCATAAGTCAAGAAATGCATGCAGGAAAACTTACAGCTGTTCAGTGTATAATGCAGTATTTACCTCAAGTTCTAAGCTAAAGGTTCACATGAGAAGTCACACCGGAAAGAAATATGAAGGTGCACTTCAGCCTGTGGATAACATTCAAGGTGAACTAACCGCCGCCCCTCCTACCGGAAAAGTCATTTCCTCTTCAGAACTCAACTCATCTGGCAACCAGTGTGCTAACTCTCAAGAAGCCACAATGAGTAAAAGATTAACTTTACAGACTTTAAAGCTGCCAGGATGTGTGGGAGGGTCTATCGATGGGCCTAGTTCTGCCTCAAGTTTGTACAACAGTTTGAGTTTTCATTGTTTTCCAAAAGACATCAGCCTGAGCTCTAAATGGCTTGAGATAATAAGAGAGAATTTCACCATCACTAACCACACTGAGGTCTGCAGCCCTCATTTTAAGCCAGACCAGAATAAAGTCCACTGTTCAACTGGAACGGCTGAAGCAGCAAAAAGCCGGGCTGGAGTGTGGGAGCGTCGCCCGAGACCCAAAGTATGTGACGACGAGAATCATTCCGTGGAGGAAGAAGAGGAGGAGTACCAGGAGGAAGTCAGTGGCGTACCAATGCCGACCGACCACAGTTATGGGGCCGGATCTGCACAGTCTGTGGGAGCGTGATGAGCCAGCTCCAGGAGTTCAGACAAAATGTGGCGTCATTTCATCTGCAGTCATCTTTCGGACTCCAGAGATTCTCAACTTCTCCTGAAGACGTTCACCATTACACCAGGTATGTAAATGTAGGCAGTAGCCACACCCTCTCGTGGGGACTTATCCACTTTAATTTAATGCAAAAAAAGTGTGAAACTGCAACAATACAAATGACATAAAAAGCATTCAGTGGTCTTTGTAGTCTTGACACGTGCCACTTTGATCGAGTCCAGGATGCGCCATGCAGTGCCCATGATACGCTCCCACCACAGCCCATTGGGATGAGTGAGGAGTATCTCTGTGCACTTGTGTCATCAGGCTTTGGAGAATCCAGCTTGAGTTCCTTGGATGCGCCAACAGAGTTAGTACCGTAAAGTTGGCGAAAACCACAGAAAGAGCATTAATGAAACTTGAGGAGCTTAATAAACAGAACTGCCCATTGTTTGCTGTTGGAATGACCACCTTTAGCGCGCCCTTTATGACCTCCCATGGTCCAAATACATCCAGGCCAACATACCAGAAAGAGGGCTCAGTTTGCAAACGTTCTGAAGACAGATCTGCCATAATTTGCAGCGCTGTTTTTCCTCAAAGCTTTCTGCAAGTCATGCATTTGTGAATGACACTGCTGATGGATGTCTTGGCACCAACCACAAACCTCTCGCTCAGAGACGATTCGTCTGCATAACCTCTATTCTGAATCCCAGACAAGAATTAATGAGGTCGGAAATAGATGACCAGACATTTGATCGGAACTAGAGGAGCAGTATCATGCAAAAAACCCATTGACATTTATAGGCCTGTTATTACACACACACACATCTGAATTATTATTGACCACAGGCCTGCTGTTGTGTTTTCTTTGTCTATAATCAGTTTTGTCTCTATAGATTTGCGTCCTATGAGCACCTCATGGCCTTTTGGAACCTCATTGAAAGAGCCACAACAAAAATGGTGAGAGTCACAGCGAAGAAGCCTTCGAGAACAAGCTCTGAAACTCCATTAACTAAGCCAACAGCTTCCACAGAGTGAGGTGTTCTCCACATACAAATGTCACTGCACCTTTAAGGCCATGGTGGGCATTTGTCCCGATGGAGCACTCCCCTTTGTGTCGTCCCCGTGTGAGGGCTCCATGAGGGACAGGGAGCGCTCCCGTCAGTCAGGCGTCTCCTCGCTCCTCTCTCCTGACATGGACAAAATGGATGAGAAGGGCTCTCAGGTGGATGACCTTGTGTCAGGAGGTGTGCACCGTCCTGCAGCTGTTCCCAAAGGAGCACAAATGCCCAAAGAGGATGTACTGAGGACACAGGCCATTGGTCGACTGAGAGTTCATGTGGAGAGAGCCATCCACAGAGTCAAAGAGAACAAAGTCTTTGACAGCATCATCCCTCTTTCAATCTCTGGAGGCATTAACCACATCTTTTCTCTGGTCTGTGCATAGTTTATGTTTGCTTATCTCTGATAATAGAGGTTGGACATATAAACTACAGGGAAAGTTTAACCTGAGTGATACACTGGCTTTGTTCACATGCACCAAAATGTGATTATAATGTGACTTCTGAACCATTAAGATGACTTAAATGACATGTAAACTGCTAAATCTGGTGTGAGATCAGGGGACCATGATCAGAAAGAAACTGGATTATTTAAATGACATGTAAAATGACATGTTATTGATACATACACTTAACACTTTTATTAAGCATGTGAAGGAATTTTGTTGGTCGCAAAACTAGAAGAGCTGCAAGTGCCGCTAGGATTCACTACAGTGGCAGTATCTCCCAGTTTCACTTCTCTCACTCCTCTGACAAAACCGTTCTGAAGTCGTGCATGTGCCTGGAGATTGATGCATGTGAACACTGATGATGTGCCAAAGGCTTTCGCGAGGGCTAAGTTTTAAATACAGCCGTAAGTAGAGCCAGAGCAAAGGTCAGAATTCTGTGATACAATCTGCTGCATTTTTACCCTATTTTGTTTTGTGGAAATTTGACTTTGATTGATGTACACTGCATTTAAAAAAGTTAATGTGAATGTACAGAAACAACTAAATATGTCAGAGAGTCCTGGACACCGGTGGCATGTGGCCTCCAGGTGCAGTTTTACAAAAGCATAATTTCATGTTGTTTGACTTTTACACAGAGTTTTGTTAATCGACTTATAATTTTATAATTTTCCTTGATGATAAGATCGAGTTCTTCTTCTTGATTTTCGCCTGGTCATTTCAGCTCACAAAATGCCATATGAATATCTTGCAGCCTTATTTAAACTGATTCACTCCAGTCAATGCACCTCACCCTTTGCTGGCTACTGTAGTACTTTGTATCCAGTATAGTCCAGATAATGACTATGAATTTATTTGAACTATCAGTAACTCTGATCCACCGTTACAGCCCTAGCATCAAGTAGCATTTAGGCCGACTGGAGAGACCGCAGACAGACGACCTGTTTGAACAGAAAGAACACACTGGTCAGTTGCTCATATACATTTATTTTCCCATTTCCTTTTAGACAGTGTCTCGTAGCGTCCACTGTAAAGACCTGAGGACAGTGCATGGGGAAGGTCCAGCCTCTGCCTATGACACAGAGCAGAGGGACAACCCAGCAGACTGAGCTGCTCTGAGGGACACATACATATATACACACGTGTATAAATATATATGACATATATAGTAACATGTATAAGACATGAAGCACCCTCACCTGCTCCTGGCTGTGTGCCTCTTCAGTCAGCCCAAACCCCCGCTCGGGCATCAGTGCTGCACACATGACTGTGTTTCACAAAGATTAGACCAATCACACAGGGAGTTATGGCAAATCAGGTCCTGATTGTGCAATCTAATCTCATTTTAGTCTTTTTTGGCACAAAGGCTTTCCCAGCTGTCATTTTCTAATTAGGTTTAGCCACTGCACCGGTCTGTCCTCTGATCAGGACAGGGGAGAGGGGCATTATGGGGCTTTGTGGATTAAGACTATCCTGAGCTGCTTTTCCACTCCAAGTCTGGTCCTGTGTGGACCCTGCACCGGGCTGCAGCAGAGCACTGAGCCACAGCCTTATTCAGACCGGGGACTCCCCTCTGTAAAGAAAGGACACAGGCCGACCGGCCCGTGCCCCTGCAGCCATGATCCACACTTGTGCTGGGGGCTTACATGAAGGACCACAGAAGTCATGCCTTACACTTTGGCCTGTTTGAGCAGAAGCTACAGCTTCATGAAATGGCCACTACATTCACTACTTGAGTCTGATTTGTCCATTTCCCATGACCTCAGGGACCACAGGAGTTCAGGACGAATGATTCTAATGTGCTGAGTGAACGCTCAGTGCTTGTACAGCTGTACTATGGCTCTGCTCCATCATCTACAACACGATTAAACACAAAAAAACACATGGCAACAGCAACAAATACGATTGTTTCATGACATGTCCTACAGCAAAAATAAACATATTCTCATTAAATGTTTCAAGATAAATGTAGAAATATAAAAGGAAAAAAACATGGCAGCTTGACACAGGTTTAAAAGAACGTGCTATGTACAATACATTCAGTTCAAATAGAAGAGTGCAGTCTGCAGAAGACATTTATGTCCTGAGGCGTACCACACACTCACATCTCCAGCTTCTCTTTCTTGTTTTTAAGACTTTTAAGCAGCACGGGCAAACATAAATCTTTGGATCGTAGAATCAAATTGGCTGGTTCCACTGAGTTTCATTTCAAGGAGTGGAACAAATAGGCAGATTTACTACAACACAAACGGGGCATTAACTAAATCACTTTAAAACAAAACAGCACTGCCTACAAAGGCCCAGATCACAGAAAGGTCTCGGCTTGAAGGTTAAAATATAATCGTTACGAAATAAAAAAAATCTTTGAGACATAAACTGATAATATAAACTCATAAATGTATGTTTGAGATATATTTTCCACTTATATAAAACAACTTCTTAACAATAGTTTAGTTCAAGTTTCCTTTTCAAACCTCCAAATTTAAACAGATTATCCAAAATGAGACTCCTGTTGTTAACTGATCAAACCCTCTAACATACATGAGCCGTGACAGGTGCATTGTGGGCTTTCAGCATAAACGTGTGAAATTAAATGAGGGATTTTACATTTCTGATTACCCACACAGAAGCCCAAAACCGATTTTTTTAATCCTATGGCAGCAGACACAGTTCCATATTGTTCTCTTCATGCATATCCAAACTTGGAAAAGAGTAGCTGTGCCCATTAGCCAGGCAGAACCTTAGCATTAGCGCTAACGTGTTAAAGTGCATATGACAGGTTTTCATGTTTTTCTAATTATGATGTCATTTTGTGGGATAGTACCTGTGCTAAATATTTAACATAGTTTTACATCAGATAAGTGGCAGTTTGCGGGGAAGCTAAAAATACAGGAAGTAGCGCCGAGTTTTAAAATTAAACACCTCTACCCATGTCGTCAACACGGAAATTCCATCCAAAGTCCTGTGACGATTTACACGCGAGATTGGCATTTTTATATTTGGTAAATTAACGTTCCAACAAAGTGTCAACGTTTATTTATTTTAGCCTGATTGTAACTATTGTGTAACTTAGGCTGTGTCCGAACGTCCGCGCTATTCTCTGCTTAGGTCACTATTTAGGGGTCACGCCATTTTTAGCGGTGTCCGAATGTCCAGTTGGTGAAAAAGTAGTGCGCTCAAAATTTCCCACAGTGCATCTTGAAAAGTAGCGGGCATCAGTGGTCACTAAACCGGACAATGTAGACCACAATGCATTGCGAGAGTTGGAAAAATAACAGCGGACAATGACAGGTCTTTAACTGGACACGACACGACTGAGTGAAGTAGACAGAAGCGCTGGTTTATCTCACTGCTGATCCTGATTATGAATAAAACCGTTGCTGTGTAAAGTTGCTAGCGTTAGCCTCGTACCTTAGCTTGAGCTGATAAAAGGGCCATAATTTCAACATTTCTTACATTTTTTTTTAAAAATCCAGTCCGTTTACGTGAGGTCCGTCTTGACAAAAACATGTATGATTATTATTGGTCCATAAAGACTTGCGCCAGTCCAATCTGATCATTATTTATGACAGAAATCAAGTTTTATCTGAGTTTAGCCTTTAGGGGGGGCTAGGGTGGACATTCAGACACAGCCTTAGACAAGTTTTGGCTCTTTGTTGCTAGGTAACAGTTACCGTTATTATCTCTTTGTATGTCACATCTGCTGCCCTTGTCCAACCAGGAAGTAAAATGCTGAACTTTACCTAAAAAAAAAAAAAAAAAAAAGTAGAAACTATGCAAGAATTTTGGTAAAAATCTTAAATATAACGATGCTAACTTTGTTTTAGTAAATGTGTAGTCTAACCCGTCATATGCACTTTAACGTTTACTTGAGCTTCTCGTCTAGCTTTTTAGACTTCCAATATCTGTGGCAGGACATCTCCAGCAGCTCCATGCCACCGACTAACTTCTGCTGGACCACGTACACGGCCACCATGACCACGGAGAACCAACGGAACGGCGCCCACAGCCACAAACCCACGAAACAGAACGCGATGTACCCGGTCCAGTAGATCAGCGACGCGGCTTTGATCAGCGCCACCCGTAGTTCGCTTTTGCAGGGCGGCACCAGAGCCACCCCTTCCCTGTCGAACGCCCGAGGTTGCCCCGTGTAGAAGTCCCGTAGGCGGGCTTCTTTGTCGGTCCAGCGGTCCTTGCACCAGGCTTCCAGCTGGGCGGTGGAGGCGGGCAGGGAGGAGACCGGGTAGCGCTGCACGTGGAAGTATATCTCTCGGGGGAACAGGCCCAGCACCAGGTGGCGCTCCGTCTGGGGGATGTTCTGGGGGTAGGCTACGGTGATGTCGTGCACTGCGTCCAAGTTGTCGCCTACGAAAGACAGGGATTAGATTAGGTTACAGTGTGCGCTTTTTAGGCTCATGATGGCTGACGAAGTTTAAAGGCGCTGTATCTTGTTTTGCCGTCTTAAAAACGTGAAAAACAGAACTAGTTTTTAAACAGTTTGCGGTGGTCCAAAGTTATTCCACACTTACCTTATGCGTTCAGAGCATCCTGATGATTCATCCCAATGTTTTTTAATATTTTTTCACAACTTTCAGACGCCACAGTGGAGTTTTGCCTTGACGGTAAAGCTAACAGCTAATGCGCTAACGTGCACTTCCTGGTTATTGGACTGTAAAATGCTTTCCAATTAGATGCAGACAGCACACAGCAGACTTATTTTGACCTCAGGAGCTGCTTATATAATATATCTGTACTGCGACAAGACAAACTGTGCTCAAATACATGGGAAAAAAAAAACAAAAAACAGGCACAGGGCCTTTAATCGATCTATAACAACTGTTCACATGAGGCCTTTAGGTTTAAAGGTTTAATGTAAAATGGACTTTTATGAGCTTGAGTGCTCAGAAAATTTCAGTTTTCACCTACCTCCCATCTCAGCACACAGCTCTGTACTTACTTGGAATGACTGAAAAGAATAATATGAGTTCCACAGTTTGAACAGGAACTCAATGGACCCATTTTTATTATCAAGCCATTTAGACCAATATTGCGGTTTACAATGAAAAACGTATTAAAGGATCTATGAATGTTATAGTTTAATACCAGACACCCGCCGAAAGGCATAAAACGCCTTCTTTAGGTAAACACAGAAGTGTAGCCTATCCTTCATTTCTGCGGTGTATACAACGTGTCCAAGAGATTATCTGAAATTGGATTTATTTTATAAGGTCAGCCTGCAGTTGTAATTAAAGTTATTTGCTCTCAAAATCATGACCAAGATAAGAGTATGATGATTACTGCCGCGCACTTTCACCGTAGGGTTACCAAGGAAACAGAAGAGACGTGAAGTTAAAGAGGGGGCTGTATGTTGACACAACCATCATAATAAAGCAACTCAAATTAATAATTTTTCATATCCCATATAAATATGTCTTGCGATTCTTAAAAAAAAAAAAAAAAGTTAATTTGTGACTTTTACAGCTTAACTTACATTTCTGGGCTTTGCTATTAAAAAAAAAAAAAAAAAAAAACAAGAAAAAAAATAACAAAACACTGAATATATAGTAATTTGCAAAAGGTCCTAAAAAAAAAAAAGAAAAAAAATAACAAAACACTGAATATATAGTAATTTGCAAAGGGTACTGTATGAAAGTGTAACCCAGCTGCCTCTTTCCTTTATATTTTATTTTAATACTGTTTTATGATTTGTATGTACTGTTCTTATTTTGATATTTATTTAATAATTCATGCACATACATTGTAGCACACGTAAAAAAAATTAAATAAAATACATGTTTCAGTTTTCACAAGACAAGTGTTGGTCTGATGTTGACTATTTTCAGACAATACCGTCTCTACCAGTCTACGGGGAAAGTTTCAGATGTTCCAAAGCAAACAGTTTAAAATAAATTAGTTCTGTTTTTCAGGTTTGTAAGGATGGAAAAAAAAAAAAAAAAAAAAAAATCAGGTACAGCGCCTTTAATTACTCACCCCGCAAACTACACCGCAACAATTTACAGTAGGCGAGTAGGTGACTAGAGTCTTTAAACAGCGTAATCACTGCATCAGATATAATGAGGCTCAATCAAAAACACGGGTTTGGCTCGTTGAGTTTTCCATGATGCACAGAGGTGGTTAGACCTGCCGCGCCCGCGTCAGTCATGTGAGCACAATTTGTTTTGCCCCAGTACAGACATTCTCCGCCGTGTGCCGTGTAGAAATTCTTGGACAACTAAAGACATGTCCTGCCGATCGATTCGCCAACTGAAAAAAGGGGGCGTGGCAAAAGCTCTCACAACGATGACGTACATCTGTTTATCTGACCCGAACTGCGCTCGCAAGGCTACACCTGCAGGGGGAGTCCATGCAAAAACAACTATTAATACAGAAAAAAGTACGAGGAAACAATGTGTTTATATAAAAACAGATGAAACTTGTGAATCGCGAGTTTAATCTGACTTTTTACGTATAAATGCTAAAAAATACCAACTCTTAAGCGAACACGCTCACTCACTCCTGCTTTGTGCTGTTGTCCCGTATAAATCCTCCAACTGATTGAGCGACTAAACGACTAAAGGCCTACAGCCCTACTAATTACACGGTGCTTTGGTCTCAGAGTTGTGAAACGCGCTTATAAACTCATCACTGCGGACAGTTTAAAATGAACTAGTTTTGTTTTTCACGTTTTTAAGGCTGTAAAATCAGGTACAGCGCCTGATTATTAGTACAGCGCACACATCAGCAGGTTCTTCATGGGGCTGTGTACCAGTGTTTCCGCAGTGTCCTACCCGGAGGTGAGGGCCATATCGTGGGGACGGGATGTCACCTGCGCGGGCCCGATTCTGCGGAGCTCAGCTAAAGGTGCGCTCAAACACACGGGGTGGATTACAGGTCAGGAGGGGCAGCTACGTGCAGAACGTTGTGTTATTGATAATTCGCAGTGATGCCACCCTGTCTGTGGAGGAATGCTACCGTGACGACACACCGAACAGCCTGAAAAGTTACTAAACTGTCTGAAAAAATACAAAAAGCATTTTGACACCACATTTTCAGGAGCCTGTGATCAATATGAGCGTTCGTGGTCCTGTTTAGGTGTTTGATTTTCAACAAAAAGGTGAGCGTGACTAAATGAAAAACTGTTGGCTAATACTGGGGCTAGGGCTGCAAGATTAATCGCAATCAAACAATCAACTCGAAATCGCAAACTTGTGACTAGTTTAACAGTAGAAATCAGTTCAGCTGTTGTAGTTCTAAACAACATCAACAACATCAGTTCTTCACGGTCAAATTGTGTTAAAACGAAGCTCCGATTAAAGTAACTTGAGTAACAGCGCTTCAGACAGAGGAGTGCCTCTAGTTAGCTTAACCTTCAAGGGAATGTTGATGACATCAGCTGCAAAGTATGATACTCGCTGAACAAGAGGGGATAGGGCTGAATAAACTGTCACTAACGCCTAGAGCAGCTGAAACCCTGACTCTCTGACTCTGGAGCCTCTGCAGATGCTATAAACACCTGGTTTTATGACAAAGGATTGATTATATATTATGCTGTTATAACTTAAAGGTCTACTATGTAACCTTTTCTGTCTTACACCTATTCCATTACAGGTGTTTTTGTTTCTCAAAAGGTACCTTGAAAATATACATTTAACCTAAACAAACACTAAAATAAAAATTGAGCAATTAACACTCAGTGGTACAGTGAGTTCCACAGGAGAAGAACATGACAATGTGAAGTGACATCATGGCTGCTGCTCTGCTGCACCTGCCACGAGAGGAGTGCCTCCAGGAGAGAGAACTACAGAGAGGAAGAGAGGAAGAGAGCGAGGGGAAGAGAGAGGGAGGAAGAGAGAGAGAGAGAACTACAGAGAGGAGAGGGAGAGAGAGAACTAGAGAGAGAGAGGAAGCGAGAGGGAGAGAGAGCAAGAGAGAGGAAGGGAGAGAGAGAGCAGAGAGGGGGGGGAGAGGGGGGAGAGAGAGAGAGGAGGGGGAGAGGGGGG
>KN484430.1:0-24835 GCA_000787095.1 Periophthalmodon schlosseri
GGAGAAAAAAACAAATATGTCCTTCACTATGTCCATGATCTGAGCAGGGGTTTTCAAACTGTTTGAGGCCAGGAACCACTTAATTGTATGAAAATATTCCAGGGAGCCCCTATCGTTCACCACAATGACATCACAATAAATTGCAGCAGTTCAAACCGTGTCCATGACCAAAATTGGATGAAAAATTAACTCTCAGTCCTTAGCTTATTGGTGTAGTTGCTTCCGTCAAAGCATTATATGTTTGGGATTGTATAACAAATTGTAGTATTCAAGTAATTTTTGAAGGACCCCGAACACATGGCCCAGAGACCCGGACCCCACTTTGAGAACCACTGATCTCGAGCAAACATGGGAGACACTGGAGAATGGGGCTGTACGAGGACCAAGTGTACCAGGAAGAATAAGTGGTTCTTATTTCACGACCGAGGACCTTGGGTCAGAGCAGGTTGTTTAGGAGATTTGGGGAAAGGCTGAATCACTGTAGTTTATCCTGGTGGATTTTTGTCTCAGCAAATAAAAGTAACTATCTTTTTTCAATGACGTCTGTTTGGATTTGCACTGTGTAACTTTTGGTGGAGAGTATGCTGCCTGTTTGCCTCCCAGGAGGTATTATTCACCTGGAATATTCTAGATTATAATGAGAATGTTTTTCAGAGTCCTTTTTTTTAATATCATACCACCTCCTCATGCAGTCAATAAAGAGTTCTTTTAGTGAAGGCTTGATTAATCTGTGGCTTGAACAATCTTGAGCCTTAATATGCCACCTTGGCCTTGGCTGTCAAACTAAAATAATTAACATAAATCACAATTAGAATTAATAAAAGACATCAAATAAAGACATCAAAATTACAAAACACATACTTGATGGCTGACTTATACTTGGGAGGTAGACTGACCTTAAAACACACTTCTATTCACTTTATTTTAACTTTAATTAGCTTGGATAGCCGACACGCCAAGCTTCTGCTCGTCAACCAAGTGTGCGTCTCTATCAAGGGTCCTGCGGAACAAAAAAAACCCCCAACAGTTCCCACCTGTTGGCTACCAAAATAAAAGCACTAAAATACCAACAGACATCCATCCATTTTCTTCCGCTTATCCGGGGGCAGCAGTTTAAGCAGGGAATCCTAGACTTCCCTCACCCCAGACACGTCCTCCAGCTCCTCCGGTGGGACCCGAAGGCGTTCCCCGGTCAAGTGGAGAGACATAGTCACTCCAGTGGTTCCTGGGTCTTTCCCGGGGCCTCCTTCCGGTGGGACATGCCCGGAACACCTCTCCAGGGAGGCATCCAGGGGGCATCCTGAACAAATGCCTGAGCCACCTCGGCTGGCTCCTCTCGACGTGGAGGAGAAGCAGCTCTACTCCAAGCTCCTCCCATGTGACTAAGCTCCTCCAACAGACATATTATTTAAATATTATTTAAATAAAATGTTAAGCAAAATCATGGCAGTAAAATTTAGTAACAGTGAATACTTGCAAGATAGACCAGTGTAATGCCATAAATGAGGTGTCATTCCAAGGAAAGACAGATGTTTGTGGAAGTGAGAATTTTGAGGCCTCAGAAAGACAGCACCAGAAAATACAGAATCACTCAAACATCTGTGGCATGAATGTTTACAGGGGATCAACACTGTTACAACATCCATTTTTTTATTCAAGGTTCTACAAGCTCAAAATGCTCTGTTCCACCTTGTGATGCATAAAGAGGTAGTTTTCAACTTAACAGCTACTTTTTACCTTTTGTTTAGTAGAGATTTGAAATTCCAGAGGTGAAATCATCCAAATGATTCTAGTGAAGGTTTATAGAGTTTAAAAATACAATGGAGCACTTCCTACATTACATCACAAGGTGTGCTTTCTATCTAAGAGAAGAACTCATCCTAAATATGCAGAATTTGTGTGTAAAAATGTGTGAATGAAACAAAACACAACTCCAGGTCTGTTTGTGATGAGGAAACAACATTATAACATAGATCAGAAAATAGCATAATATGAGCCCTTTAATCAAAGCTACATTTGTCACCATGGCCTTGACTGTCCTCCCTTGTTTTTGAAGAGAACGTTTTGAAACAGTGTTTAGTAGAATTCTGCAAAATAACCCCTTTAAACATGGCCTGAATGCATTGGTAGAAGGTAAAGTAAAAGTACTGTACTTAATATAATATGATAATTTTTTTAAGTATCTGTACTTTACTTTAGTACATTTTACAGTGGATACTTTTTACTTTCACTTCACTACATTTGAGAGCAGGTATCTGTACTGTCTCCTCCACTACATTTTTAACAGGACTGAAAAGTAAAAAGTACTTTTCATACGATTTGAGAAGTTATTTTTACCATGTTCGTGGTAACATCCTGATTAAAGTTTTCGAGTTCAAGCGTGGGCTTTGAGTAAACAAAATAAATACACAAAATTCATAAGAAAAGTTAAGAAATTCTTTCGTATTGTTACTGTGACCAAAATATGTATCATTTTTAATCAGTACCACTACATTTAACACTTTAACAAATAACAACACTTGTGTGAAATGCTTTTACTTTTTACCCTAAAAGTACATTGTTAAACAGGTACTTAAATACTTTTACTTAATTAGATTTTTTCATGTGATACTTTTACTTGAGTAACTTTTACTTTTGTATCTGTAGTTTTACTTCACGTAACAAAATTGAGTACTTCATGCACCACTGCCTGATTATGTGCTGAGAATGAGAGACACTTTTAAGTGTCCTCTACGGAGCTCAACAGTGACCTGCCACTGCTCGGTTCCGGAAGTAAAATTCCCATTTGTTTTTCCCATAGACTTTCTTGGGGCTAATCAACTATGCCATAACTAATGACCACAACAAATATATTTTTAATGTAAAATCTGTTTCTGACAATGCCAAACAGGAGATGACGTCAAAGTAAACGCCATCACAATAAAGAGCCTCGCAGCTCTTCGCACTTCCAATAGCTCCAGTAGCTGCAGAACACACTTGTATGACACAGATTTTTTTCACTTGTACCAAAATGTCTGTGTAATCCCTCAGTCATCCAGGTATGATCCATAGTGCAAGAAAAAATCAATTCTGTCAACTGGACAAAAAGTTTTTTAGACTGACGACGTTTTGCTGCTCACCTAAAATGACTACGCGACGCTGCCAAATTCTATACTTATCACAGATTAAGAAAATTAAATTGGCAAACGAATTAAGTTACAGAGCAGTGGGCCTATACCAGTGGTGGTGAAAACGGGAGTTGATCGGCAATATGGCGTCGATTAAAGATTGCTCATACATGCACGAATCACTCCAAATACAACTTCGAGAGGGTAAATGAGGGTAAAAAGTCGATTTCGCGTAACAGGTCTGCTTTAGTTTTTCAACATTAGCTAGCGCATAGCTGGTTAGCCCCTCTTGCGTCTTTAAACTCTTTGAATGTTTTGTTTGGGAAAAATGAACCAAGCAGCTGTTGAGGTCTGTCTGCAGGTTAAGGCTCTGACAACTCAGGTTCAGTTGTGATCGCAGTACCTTTTTAAAACAGTAAGAGCACAGCCTACAGTTCCTTTATAAAGCAACAACCTCAGGACCTCTACTGCTCTATATAGATAACCTGACATTGATCGTGATGAATGCTACGGCAGCTGGTCTGTCAGGGGGAGGTTGTGTCACAGGAGGCTAGCTGTAGCTCCCCCTGTGGGATTTACCTGATTATGGGCCGGTGCGCGGATATGGGGTATAAAGACACGAATGAATGAGTGGATTAATGAGCACCCTTGTTTTTTACAGAACCATGTCCTCTGGATGATTGCCAAAAAGTAATATTGGGTCACAGATTCATAGTTATGTCCGCATGGGTAGTCCATTTCGGGTATGCATGAAGATGTATGTGTTTTTTACGGAGCTGTCGATGGCTTGTAAATGATTGCTTGATCAGCCAGTCCATAATAACTTCTGTTTGAATGCAAAAGGGTCTGGAATTGGACCACAGAGCGAAACAAACCTCAGACCTCAAATGCAGAAGACATCTCCTCTTGAAAACCATCCTATCATTCAGAACAAAATAACTTCTTTTACCTGAGATAAGTAACATGTTGGTGCTTCTTCCTTTGTGTTTTTTTCTCTTGTATTTAAGAACATGTTTTCTACAGAACTGCCATAGTTTAAAAGTAAGCTGAGGACAGGTCACGATTCATATTGCAGATGTTTGGACCTGTTTGGGAACTGTGAACTGTCTCAGCTAAGTAACCAAATGACATATTGTTCCCCAATCCCCACGTATTGATTGTTTAAACTTTTTCTCATAAAAAGAGTCATCTTTACACAATTTCAGAACTAACTTTTCAGACATTTCTCTACAGAATTCTCCAGCAGTTATTAAAACTCAATGCCTGTCTGCACAAAAATCATCATAAACTTTCAATACTGTAACTCAAAATGTCCCTCAAAATGTCACTTGTGTAGATTGAACTTTTGGGGACAAGTTCATATTTACATAACCAGTTCTAAACCAAGGCAAACAAGAGCTAAACGAAACCATGCAAATCAGGATAAACTTAATTTAACTAAACCAGGACTAAACTTGCAACAAACCCGGTCTAACCCCATACTCAAAAATGAGTATCAAAACGATGGACTTCTGTATTTCATAAGTCCTGGCGCTACACTACTGTGGTTGGTATATGAGCTTCCACTGGATTCCACTGGATCAGGGAGCAGCACACAGATTGGCTAGCGTTGATGCGCTAGGCTAATCCCGCGTCTTATGCTAACACATTTCCAGGCTTTGGGAATGAGAGGGAGATGAGACTGTCCCCATAGCACCCTGACTGTATAAGCCCTTAAGAAAACCAGCTTTCGTAGCATTAGGATATAGTAACAGTAATATATATATGTGTATTTCGTACTTTAAAGCTTTCTGTATGTAAATATTTCTCTTTTTGGTTTTGAAGATTGAAGCCAAATGGTGTATCCTTTATGTAATGCCAAAAATTTGGGGTGGCTTTGGGGTGTTTTGCGAAAGAAGTTAGCCCACTAACTGAAGAGTTCGATGACCAAAAAACGCTGTTCTTGTGTCCTTGGGCAAGCCACTACACCGAGCTTGTTTGTAGAGACATTTGCCCTTTAAGTGCCATCTAAATGAAAGGTTGCGGTTTTGACTTGATTTTGGCTGGCGGTCCAATTCCCGCTGTCACGTCACTGAACTTGTGAACCTGTGTGAATGTGCGCTGGGGTGGCAAAAGATGATTTCGGACGTTTAGACATTTGTCCATTTACTGAAAGATTTGCGGTTCAATTTCCGCGACTAGCAGAGTACTGTTGTTGTGTCCTTCAGCAAAACACTTCACTAACTTGCGTGTGTGCGCTGGAGATGCAAAAGCAAATTTCACTGAGCCCGGTAACTGAAAGGTTGGTGATTCAATGCGTGCTAACGTCAGTGTTGTTGTGTCCTTGGGCAACACACTGCACTGACTTTGCCTGCAGTGTTAATGTACAATGACGATCTGTTATTTGTTACGTTTGCCCACTAACTGAAAGGTTGGTGGTTTAATTTCCGCTACCAGCAGTGAGCCCTGTTGTGTTCTAGAGTAAGGCACTGATATTGACAATTAATGTGCAGTGGAGCAGCAAATGGTCATTTCAAAGAGCTGTTTGCCCACTTACTGAATGGTTAGTGGTTCAACTCTCATTACCAGCAATGAGTACTGTTGTTGTGTCATTGAGAAAGACTCTTGACCCATCTTGCCTGTGTGAATGTACTGTATAATTTTGCGATTCGAGAGGTTGCAATGGCGCAGAATGGCAGCCACATTTCTGTCAGGTAGTCCCAGGGCAACTGTGGTATAAGAAGGAACCTCGCCATTCAAGGCACTTTGAGACGCTTGTCAAACACGATGTAACTCTGGAGCGTTATTATTTTTATGACTCCCAATAAATAATTTTGTCAAACTGGAGGTCAGGTGAAGACTAATCAACTAGTTTCACTGTGAGTAGTTTGATGGATTGGTCCATTTAAAGTAGAACTTGGTCAAATTTTCATCATGTTTCCAAGGGTAATTTTTTTTAAAAACTTGACCTATTCATTTAACCATAATAAATTTGTTTTTAAATGTTTAATGTTGCCTATAATTGAATTCTAATAGGCTATACCAAGAAGTAAGCCATCACAAATGTCGTCCATAAATGTTTGAGTAATCTAGTGATCTCTCCCGGGCCCTATTCGAACCCTCCTTACTCAGCCCACAAACCTACGTCGCCCATGCTCCCGCACAACAATTATCTATAAATAGATAGCGCGACTACAAGCTGAGTGACTAAGAGAGGAGAGAAAGGGGAGTGGGGACTGTCAAAAACAAAACTGACACTTATTACACATTTTAATATGTTGTTTTGGCAAATAGAGCATTTCAAAACACAGTGATCTAAATACGTTATGTGTGTTCACAACTAATACCCCACAGAAGTGCAATACCACATCTTTAAACAGCAGCACATATTACTATCACCATACCACAATGCAAAATACTATAACTATGCCTATATATTTTACTGTACATTTATTTATTTGTCCCTGAAGTAGTGTCCATGGTTACAACTACAATTGTGATATGTAAGCGTCCCTGGTCTTAATGTATCCACAAATGACGAAGCAATAAAGATGAATAGCCTATTAAAAGTGTAATTAGTCTTAATAAAGTGGTGCTGGTGGGTACACTGAGATGGAGGCTGCAGAGATGTGGCGAGGCATTGGGCCGTGTCATCTCCAGGGGACATTTCCTTTAGCTTCGCTGTAAATATAATCACAAATATGATGCATGAGCAGAACAAACACACAGGTGCACCAAAGATTTATTTAAAACGGTGATAGTGTTTAGGACGAATTACTTTTATCATCATATTAAAGCCAGCATTCTTATTATGAGCGGGGTCGTGTCTCCGCAGATACGACCTGTAACTTGCCCCGGTGGACCCAACTATTTGTCGCAATGGAGATGGATAAGTTTAATACCATACTGTGGAACATTAACTCCATGGAAACAAGTAGGTCATATCTGTGGAGAGGCGAGCCTGCTCACATAAGATTGTAGGGATTGTAAACAATACAAAGACCTGTAATTGAATAATTGCAAAATAGATAAGTTAAATGTCTTACTGTGGTTGTCTGGCAAATCCAGAATGATATCGTTCTGTACTTTTTATACATGATATCTTTCTGTACTTTTTTTTATCAGTCTCGTCCCGAGATCCTCAGTTGCGTCTCAAGCCCGTTTAAACGTGATCGTCCAATCAGATTTGTTTTTTTTCAGTGACACATGTAAAACGAAGGGGCTCATTGGTCACCTAAGATTTACAAAAAAATCAAATTGATTTCACGTCAGATTAACAAAGTTTAGTGCTTCGCTCATTGATTCTGCAGAAACCTAAAATGTTTTTCAGCTTCCTGTGAATATTTTTCTTGTATTTTTTTTAAATATAGACAGACCATGCATGTCCCTGATTGGCTAATCCACCTGTCAATCACCAGGTTCACATCTTTGTAAAGTATTGAAGAAGTGTGTATTCTGGATCCCAGGCAAATATTGGGGAAGATTCCAGGCAAACCAATAACATCTTCATGGAGATGATTATTGATGAATTGTGAATGAGTCGGCTCTTTTGAACGGTTCCTTAATGTGAACTGTTGGAATCGGATTTCATTTTTAAAAAGAACCAAATCTTTTTCTTCTGTTTTTTTGTATTTTTACACTGATTAACGCTGAACCAACTCAAGAATCAGCACAGAAGCAGAGCAGTCAATACGAGTGAGAGCGCACAAACTCATATTTGACATAATAACAGTTAGTTTTTAAATTATTATTATTGTAGTGCAACGTTTTATTTAGATTATGCATAATTCCAAAGGGTAAACACACTCCCACTCTCAGTTTGAACCATTTTAAACACATCTGAGCCTTGGTCGCCTCTCTCTGTGATTAGTTTGTAGATAAAAATGAGTTCTCACATTGGCTTCTGTCATAGAAATAAATCTTTAAATCTCTTCAAATCTCTCTCCAGAAGATTCAGATCCCAAAAAGAGCCAAAAATCCCATCACTAGAGATGATGTACCCTCCACCAGAAGTTTTTATTTATTGATTGATTTATTTAATGCAAGACGGACAAACATAGTGATATACAGTGGTCACAAGTGGTAATAAGACATAACTTGGCATAGCATGGTTTGTAGACAGGCAAAAATAGGTGCTATTTACAAGTGTGTGTGTGTGTGTGTGATTTTTGTGTGATTTTGGAGGAGGTAAGGATGGGGACAGCACTAGTAAGTAAGAAAAGAAGATATAGAGAATGTAAATGGGGAGGGAATAAAAACAATGCAACATTTACCAAAAACAGCGTATTAACATTCTATAAGTTATAATGTAATAAGTTTCAGTTTCGTTTTTGACGCTCTGAGTCTCCCCTCCTTTTGCTCTCTTCGTTAAGTCGCTCCCCCTTCAGAGCACTATCATAACACAATCTGCATGCATTCCATTAATGAAACTACTGCACATCGCATCAGGTTTGTGAAGCTGTAGAGTATTTTTGTATATACTTATACTGGAAAATTGCCCTGCGGGGCCAAGGTAACGTAGATTTGTGGGCTGAGCTTTGGATAAGATTGTACTGCTAACTGTGGGTTCCAATAGGACCCGGAAGAGATCGCAAGATTACGCAAACATACATGGACGACATATAAAACCTCTTTAGGCATGTTTTTGATGAGGGAACAATTTTATAACATGGTAGAAAGCTCCAAAAAGTTGATTTTGCATAATTCCCCCTCTCTAAAACTGTTTTTTTTAATTAAATTAGCTGAAGCTTCAATTCAATTCAAAACATTCAAACTCCTTATTGTTGACTTTCCACAGAAAAATATTACAGTAGTTCATAAAAAATTTCCCTGCAAACGCCGTTCTTTCCTCCTACTATTACTGCAAAAAGCCAAACAGTGGTACGGCGTGATGTGCAGAAGAGTAAATCAGGTGAACGCAAACATAATCTAAAGGAGTGATTGTGTTGCAGTGAAGGTGGAGGGCGCGTTTGGTTTATTTACCATTACACCGCGGCACAAAAACATGAATGAAACATGAAGCACACATGAACAGGAGATTGGACTATTCATTTCGGTAAGTACGTTCCACCCACTGCTGCTGTATAATGTAATGTATGAAATGTAGCTAGAGCAGGGCTGTGCAGTATGGGGAACATGGGGTATTCTAAACACCCTACTGTGGAATTTACTATGATTTTTTTGAAATGTTATTACATTAAAATAAAATTAAATGCAGTAGACGCATTTTGTCACAGGACTAAACCAGAGTCTGCACCAGAGTCGCAGTATAGGCAAATGTTCATTTTAAACGGTTTGCTATGGTCCAAAGTTATTCCTCGCTTACCTTATGAATTCCAAACATCCTAATTATTCACTGCAATGACGGTAAAGTTAACAACAATTAGCATGCTAACATACACTTCCTGATTATCAGTCAGTAAAACTCTTTGCAATCAGATGCAGACAGCACAGTACAAGTGGTGTTATTCTGACCCCAAGAGTTGCTTATATAATATACCTGTACTGCAAAGGTTGCGCTCAAATACATGGGACCAGATCTGATACAGGCTCTTTAATTATACAAAGATCTACACAGAGAGAAAAGTACCCAATATTAGACTATGCATTAGAAATCTTGCCTAAAGTGCCAAAAGAGCTAGGGGTCGGCACTGATCAACACTAACAAAGGTCTGTTTACATTATTTAAGTTAGTTTGAACAGATATAATTATTTTTAATTGAGTAGTTGTTTTGATTTGTTTGGATTGACTACTTGTGACAAGATAATTTGACTTGTTTTAACTTTATAACTCCATGGTTTCGTCAACATTCAAGCAACATCTGCTTGGAGTTCGAGCATTACACATAATTTAAGAAAAAAAAAAAAATTTTTAAACTTTAAAGGTCCTATATTGCACAAAACTGAGACTCTTGTTTCATTCACACATGTTTGAGTAATCCTTTAGTATTAGTCTGTCATCTCCAAAACTGCTCTGTTCCACCTTGTGATGTCATGCAGTTGTAGTTGTCAAGTTAAAAGTTTTCAAGTTGAAATCATCCAAACGATTCTGAAGGTGTATGGAGTTTAAAAACACAGTGGAGCACTTCTTGTATTACCACATGACATCACAAGGTGGAACAAGGTGTTTTCAGTTTAAGAGAGAAAAATATCATCTTTAATTTGTATGTTAAACGTGTGAACGAAACAAAACGCAACTCTGGGTATGTTTTGGATGAGGAAACAACATTATAACATAGATCGGAAAATAGCGTAACATGAGACCTTTAAATAAGAAAGAATACACTCAAAATAAAATAAAAGTCATTGTATTAAAGGTCCACTAATGGTGCACTATGTAACTTTTCTGGTGAAGGGCCTCCACCTTTGGGGACAAGCAGGCGGTTGACCCTCCAGCAGAAAAGTTACACAGCACAGCTTTAATCTGTTCAAATCTCTACGTTACAAAACCTGCCTGTCCCTGTTTCATGCATGTAAAGTCACAGGTGGACCAAAACAACCAAGCCACTCAAATAAGATAGCGTTAATCTCATCCGGCACGCTGAGAAAACTGATTACGCTCCAGCCAAAATACGACCACATTTCGTTTTTTTCGGACAAAACCAGGTATGCCTCCCATTTCCATACACAGATTTTCATCTCCCTGTGGTCGACCGGGCATCTGCTGTGTGCCGAGCTTTGGATATTGTCTCCAACGGTCTACGGATATGAGGCTAGCAAAGGGCATCTCACAACAAAACAAACCCTCAAAACCAATCTAACATATTTCCTGGTGGACTCTGGCGCAGTGTGATAAAAATGATAGAGTCTGCCACAGAGGGTTAGACTTCTAGAGATACTTTTGTTGGGAAAAAAAAAAGAAATTGGTTACGTGGACATAATAAGCTAGTTGAGATTTGGATGAGAGTGGGGCAATTGAATGGCATTTGTGAGAGTTTGAGATGGATTTATTTATCAATTTTTTGCCATGGTGGAGGATAAACTGTAGTATGAAACTGAAGTCAACAAATAAAACTTTTTTTTCAGACAAATATAACCAATTTTGGCAACACCGGCCCAGAGGCTACAATAGTCACCCTTATATTCAAAAGTTCCCAGTTCAAATCTTCACACCCAAAAATGAAATATATTATGTTAATTAGTATTGTTTTTAAGTATTTATTCAAGACAAGTTAATAATAATAATTTTGTTTGATCAAATTTAAGATGCTCGATTAAAAGCGTTCACTTCACATAAATCATTTAAATGGAAAAAGTTACATGTTATTTTTTAAATAGCATCTATATTGCATTTTTTGGAGTGTTCGTCAAGACACAAACACTTTGCCTAAATGAATGTAATAGTGTGATTCTTCCTACAGCCTCCAAATATTTATAGCGATCTGAAAATATATAATTTTTTGTTGTACATTTGCTCCTTGTAAAATATCAAAGACTGAACTGCTTTTGCAACTCATATTAATAGACTGTGGTTTGTGGCTACTGACCAATAGCCTCAAGCATCAACCTAAACCCCGCCCCAACACTGTCCTTGCTTCAGTTCTCTCACTAGTTCTTTTATTCTACAAATCATTTCCATATACGTTTGGATGGAAAACCAGTCATTTTCCATTTGGTCCTTGGATGATGTGGCCTCAAACGACTTTCCAATGTAAAAGAAGAGACCTGATGTGCACTAGGACTGTCCAGTGTTGCAAAGGTACCTCTGAGGTTAGTCAGGTGATGTTTATCTAGATCTCTGCACACTAACTAGCTCTGGCATTTCAGATAACCCACATATAACGACTCCTTGAATAGCTTTTTCCATAGCTTGGGTATTGAAATCAATTGTAATTACAAAGTGGAACTCCTTGGGTCAATAAGCCATCTCTTTGGTGTCCCGAGTGCAGATAAGATTTACTCTGTCCTATCTCCAATAAATTAGTTTCACAGCCCCACAGTTTTGTATTTTTGAGTTTTCTGTGTGGACTTTGCATGTTCTCTGTCTTGGTGGGTTTCCTCCAGCTGCATTCATTTCAAAGAAAAACTCCTAAAACCCAGTGTCAGTGAGAAAACCTCGAAAAGAACCACAGTGTATCCAAGACTAAAGCAGAACTAAAACAAGACTATTCCAGGGCCGTCATTTATATGTGACTTTCCAAGTTTATTATTTAATTAATTAACCATTGGATTTATATAGCGCCTTTCGAGACACCTAAAGCGCTTTACACGGCAGTATTCATTCACTCCATACTCGGTGGTGGTAGGCTACAACTCCAGCCACAGCAAGAATCTATAAAAAGACCAATTGTCATGGAAATGAGCGGTCCGGTCCAAAAACTCTCTTTGGGGCTTTCAGAAATGAGGCAGGAGACGACGTGTGCTCAGAGAGACGAAAAGCGAATGAGTTTGTGGAAGCTTGTGTTCTGTCCATGTGTACACTTTTAGTAAGAATTTCACAGAAAGTTTTATAAATGAGACCCCAGAGCTGAACCAGCAGCAACTGAACCAGGACTGTGGCAACCGATAATGTCCAACACCCAATCATGTAATTATTTAGCTAAATTTAAATGCCATTAACTGGAAATGTAATAATTATGGTGAGTCAATAACGTAATCACATCTTGACAATAAAGTAATAAGTCAGTGGCTCTCAAACTTTTCACACTAAGTACCACATAAGAAAAGATTTGGCTTTCTGAGTGCCACCAGATCAAAACCAGGTCTAGAACGGGACTATTCCAGGTCTAATCTAGGGCTAAACCAGGTTTAAAAGTGGACTACATCATTTCCACTGTAGTTCTAAGCAAGAAATTATCCACAGAGTACAAAAAGTAGATAAAATGAACTCTACATTAGTCAAACCCACAAACTGAAGGCCCACCTGAAGGAGCTTGTACACCTCCAGTGTTACATGTACCACAGTTTGAGAGACACTAAGTTATTATATTATTGGCTGGATATTATATCTTTGGCCTGACAAGGAAAATTTTCTCTGATAATTTAATAAGTGCAGCCAAAAATGTAGTAATTATTGGCAAGATGTATATTATGTATATTACGTATATTACATATTACATTACCTGCCTGTTGTTACATTATTGGCTTATTACATTTAAACAAAATTATTACATTATTTGCCATTATGACATTATCGGTTGCTCCAAGGATTGAACCAGAACTAAACCAAACCTGAACCAGGACTACACCAGGATTAAACCCAAAAATGTAGTAATTATTTGCAAGATGTGATTACTTTATTGGCTCACCATAGTTATTACAGTATCTGTCTGTTATTACATTACCTGCCTGTTATTACATTACCTGCCTGTTATTACATTACCTATATATTATTTATCACAATCAAAGACGTGTCTGGAGTTGTGCATGTGTCATCTTTAGTCTGTCTCTGAACCAGGATACACCAGGATTAAACCGAGCCTAGTGTAACTGAACCAAGACTGAATCAGGACCCATCCAGGACAGACAGGCTGTAGATGTTACCAGGAGTCATGCGCATCCATTTGCGCATCCATTTGTGCAGATTGAGTTCAAGTCTGTCAGAGGGATAGAGGGGGGCTCATCCAGGATTGTCTAAATAGTTAAGATGTATATTATTTATCACAATCAAAGACGTGTCTGGAGTTGTGCATGTGTCATCTTTAGTCTGTCTCCCTTTTAAGAGCTCAAAACTGAGACCCCTGCACTTCAACATCATCTGTGCTCTGTGTTTTTAAAGAGGGTGTATTATGCAAAGTTGACTTTTAAGAGCCATGTTAATTGTTTCCCTTCTCATTTACCATAGAACTCAGTTGTATTTAAAGTGATTCATGCATTTTATGAGCAATCTTTATTAGCTTGTTATCAAGACACTATTGGCCCCATACACACCCACTGCACAAATGAAAAAATGTGTTTGCTTCTCGCTAGAGTGAACTATATAGCTATCATTGGCACGAAATGCCAAAAAATATGTTTTCTTCTACATTACCTCCTTAATATGCCTCCCACCCGCGTGATAGAAATGTGCACTGCATGATCAGTTGTGACCAATCAGAGCTAGGCTAAATCTTACAAAGCTAACTTTTAGGCAGTTTGAGGATTTAAAATTTTTAAAAAGTTCATGTTGTGAAAATAGAGAAGAATCGCTACAAACCCCAACCTTTGTGAAAGTTCTTGATGTCCTTTCAGCCAAACATGGGCAGTTTGAACTCCCAAAAAATGCATTGTGCTCTATGGGATAATTCTCTCTGAGCTGGAGCTCCAGGAGTTACAGTACCTGTGGAGCGGCCACTAGTCGATCTCACACCAGGACAGAGGGGGAGTGTCTTATCCAGTTCTTACCATAGATCCATGAAAGCTAACCATAGGAGGGGCTGTCAGTATAGTCCAGAAAGTTTGTTGTGATGGATGTCCTTCAGCCAAACATGGGCAGTTTGAACTCCCAAAAAATGCATTGTGCTCTATGGGATAATTCTTTTTGAGCTGGAGCTCCCAGGAGTTACAGTACCTGTGGAGCGGCCACTAGTCGATCTCACACCAGGACAGAGGGGGAGTGTCTTATCCAGTTCTTACAATAGATCCATGAAAGCTAACCATAGGAGGGGCTGTCAGTATAGTCCAGAAAGTTTGTTGTGATGACGTTTATGGTGATGTACCATAAAGAGACAGACAGAATCAGTGCCGCTGTTTTCAACCTGAAAGTCAGCAAAATAGTTTCTTGTAAGTCATGACAGATCAATATTGTAATTCAAAGTTTAAAGAAGACATCGTCCAGGAGAGTCCAGTGTACAGAGAACTCCTCCCTTTTTGGCTGGACTTAGTTAATTCAGAGTAGTACAAATCCTAGTGCCTCAGGCCAATACCATTAAATGTAAAATGGCTTCTGGGTGGGAGCCGAAACATCTTGATTGCAAAATCAGTGTCCAGATGCCCACCGTTAATGTCAAATAATACAGCAGACAAAATCATAACAAAATCCAGAACTGTTATTCCCTTAACTCTGCATTGTGCCAACTTATTAAATCTGAAATATCAGGGCACACAAACAAGTCGTTTAAAAACCTGACATTTAGCTCAGCTCTTGTTGTCAATTTGCTCGGATCACGGTCTTCAAAGATTTCCCAAAAGCTTGAAAATATTAAAGGGGAGGCATTTTACTTCTATGGGGTATTAACTGCTAACACATAACATAGGCTATTTAAATCACCATGTTACCTTTTGTTGTTTTGAAAATGCTATATTCACCGTGTATTAACATGTTTTATAAGTTTTGTTTTTGACGCTCTGAGTCAACCCTCCCCTTGTTCCCCACGCTAAGTCACTCCCCCTTCAGAGCGCTATCACAACGCAATCAGCGTGCATCCTCCTAATAGAACTACTGCGCATCACATCAGGTTTGTCAAGTTGTTGTGTTACAGTTCTGTATCATGTTTTTGTATATTTATGGAGAAATGTCATGTGGGAGCATGGATGATGTAGGCGTATGGTCTGAGCATTGCACAGAATCTTGCAGCTAACCGTAAGGAGGGTTAACGATCGCTAAATTACTGAAACATGCCTGGATGACATCTAAAACCTCTTCAGGCATGTTTTTGATGAGGGAACTTTACAACACGGTAGAAAAAAAAAACAAAAAACAATTTTGCATAATACTCTCTTTCATTTCTCAAATACAAAAACCACAAGCTCACACTTAGCCAAACACTGATTTTATCCCTCTATAAGCCATCTCTCCCCAGCTTGTATATATTTGGTCTGGGCTCTGTATTCATCAGTTGTTGAGGCAGATCAGGGAGCAGCTGTCAGTCGTTAATAAACTGTCCTCCTGAAGCTGTGTTATGGAGCGCTCATGTAGAACCGGAGCAGCTCAAGAGGAGACACTAAACTAGGGAGTCACCGGAGCGAGCCGCATCCCAACCGCTGTGGGCCCAAACTTACCCCTCTCTCCCCCTCTGGACTCCTCTAAACGCCATGACATTTACAAAGAGCATATCTGAGCGTAGCAAAACAATACACACTCATACTTGCACTAGAGATTTCCGGTGGCTCATTATATTATCATTTGTATTTGAAATCGCAACGTTCATCTAAAACGACTCAATTAAAGGAACAGGTCCGCTGACTTCCGCGTTATAAAACCGCGGTGCCCAATTCAATTCAATTTTATTTATATAGCATATTTAAAAACAACTTCAGCTGCCCAAAGTGTTTCACATAATAAGTTTAAAACACCAAATATACAGATGATACAATGCATAGGAAAAGAACAATACAACACTAACCTATCCTCTCTAGCTAGTATTAAATGCCAGGGAGAAGAGGTGGCTTTCCGTAAACATCATCACAACAAAGGGCCGTGCAGCTGTCAGCTCCTCCTATGGATAGCTGCACATCACGCTAGCAAGCCGCAGATTTTTTTTTCATTTTTACCTAAATGACTACGCAACGCTGGCAAATCCTACGTGTATCACAGAGCAGCAAGTAGAGAGCAGTGGATGCGTGCCGCCGGCAGTGAAACAGGAGTTGATTGGCAAAATGGTGTCTTGAAAATAAGTTATTAAAGATTCCTCAAATATGCACGAATCACTCCAAATACAACTTTGAGGGGGTAAATGAGAAGGGGACACAACTATAACATGGTTAAAAGCTCTGGAAAGTCGATTTTTGCATTACAGGTCGGCTTTAAAGTGTCTGCGCAGTTGAGTAAAATTATAAAGCACTTTAATGTACGAGAATCAGGAAGTGTGCCGTTAGCATGCTAGTTGTCATTAGCATTAACACGCTCATAAACTCATTGCGGTGACTGATTAGGATGCTAGGAATGCATAAGGTAAGAGGAATAACTTAAAAATGAACTAGATCAGTTTTTCACATTTGGAACGCCAACTGTTTTAGGAGGTGGCCGGACCTACTCATTTTGGCAATTTTAAAAATAACTGATAAAGGTTCCAAATATGTGCTCTAGTGAGAAACAGTGTGGCTCGTGAGTTGGTGGGTTAGAAAAGAGTGTGCTTCGACAACTCCGAAAGAAATAGCTCTGCACAGTAGCTCTTTGGAGTCATGGGGTTGGTCAGGTGGCCTCTTGATTTGAACAAAACAGGTGTATATTTGAAACTTGTCATGTCTGAAGAAGGGCTCTGACCCAAAATATCACTTGTGGTGTTATTGAAAACCAAAAAGCGGGAGCTCCAAAGAACTGCTGCACAGATCTACTTTCTTTCTACTGTTTTGGTTTTTGGACCCAGCAGGCATGTTTAACAGTTTTGAATGTGTGTGTCTCTAGCTTCATAGCATTGCTTTTACTATTCAACCAGTCAGTCTATCACACTGAGAAGATGTACTTTAAAGGTCCTATATTCCACTGAATTAACTCTTGTGAGCTTTAAGCCATGTTAGAATGTTGTTACCTCATCATAAACATACCCGGAGTTGTGTTTTGTTGTTTGAGTAATCCTAGTTTATAGTCTGTCCACATAGCAAAACTCAAAAATACCTTAGAAAACATACATTCTTATTATGAGTGGGGTTGCCTCTCCACAGAGCTTACCTGGCTGCAGTGGTGGAAGGTAACGAGGTACAAGTAGTAAAGTACTGTACTTAAGTAGAATTTTTTGATATCTGTACTTTACTTAAGTAAACTTTACAGTGGATACTTTTTTACTTTCTACTCCACTACATTTTGAACTGGATTGAAAAGTAAGAAGTATTTATCATATGATTTGAAAGGTTATTTTTACCATGTTTGTGGTAATACCATAACTGAAATTTTTGAGTTCAAGCTTCAGCTTTGAGAAAACAAAAATAAATACACAAAATTCATCTGAAAAATTAAGAAACTGATTTGTATTGTTACTGTTATATAATATGTATATTTTTTTAATCAATATCACTACATTTAACACTTCAACAAATTAACACTTTTGTGAAATACTTTTACTTGTTACTCTTAAAGTACATTTTTAAATGGATACTTTAATGCTTTTATTTAAGTAGCTTTTTTCATGTGATACTTCTACTTTTACTTGAGTTACTTTACTTTTTACCTCTGCATCTGTACAAAATTGAGTTCATCATTGCCTGGCTGTAACTTTGCCTCGTGCCCTGCTTTACTTCAAGCAGATATTCAAGTTTAATACCATATTGTGGAACATTCTACACAAGCGATCATCTCCATGCATCCAGGCCTCTATTGGAAAAGTTATAGTACAACTTTATCAAAAGTAGGATCCATTTATTTTGACAAAGACTGCATTGAAATTATTGCTAATCGCTGACCTTTTCCTCTTGGCTGTGAGTTATAATCGTTAATTTATTTATTATAAACTACTTATTCTAAACTGGGGCCCCGTTGCTTTTCAATGGCCAGTTAATTTCACTGCTTAAATTATGTATGGTAATAGAATGTATTTCTATTTATCATGCAGCACGTTCATCAACTTAAGTGGTTTTTGGAGGCATGGCAAATTCATTATTTTAACGTTTATGAATAACCTGGCACAGTCTGTTTTCTGTTTTTGCCCTTCGCTTAATACTCTTAAACATTGGACCTGGTTAAATGGAATCTCTAATGGGACAATAATCATTGGTTTGTTTGTCGCCCAAGCACAAAACAGCCAAAAGTGGTAACGGCTTTGTGATGAAAAGGAAATTGTCAAATGCCTTTTAGTTCAGTGAGGCGTAATCTGTGGTCGTGCTAATGCAACAGTAATGAGAGGGGAAGAGTTGTCCTTAAAAACTGACTGATTGGTTTGATCATAAATAGTTGGTTGTTCTACTGCTTATATATCTTTTATGTTTTCAGACAATCGGATTTTGCGCGACAGGTGGCAAAAATGCTGCCTGCCTTCATATACTTGCGAATATAAACACCAGTGGAAACATACATGCAATAACTGCCCAAATGATCTGTATTAAATCAGATTTATGTGATTTTGAGCTGTGTTTTTGAGAGGTATTACACACCATGTTAACTTTTATTGTTTTGAAAATGCTTTATTCACAGAAAACAACGTATTAAAATAGTTTTTAAATTGGTTTCATTGGTTTTGTTTTACTCTCCGTGCTAAGTCACTCCCCTTCGCCCCTTCAGAGCGCTATCACAACACAATCAGCCCACAAATGAAGTTTTGTGAAGTTGTAATGTAATGTTTTTTATCACACTTTTGTATATTTATGATAAATGGCTGTGTGGGAGCGTGGGTGATAGGCTGGTGGGCTACTGAAAACTGTAAGGAGGGTTCAGATAGTGCCCAAGGGAGATCGCAAGATTACTCAAACATGGAAGAACACTCAGACATGGAAAAACACGGAAAAGCCGTTTGATATGTCCAGCACATCCTGCCTCATCATATGAATACACTGGCAGAAAAATTAGACATTAATAATGATAATGCTATTTTTTTTTTAACCTGGCTCACAGCAGATATGTGTAGCGATCGGGAAAAGGGGGAACGTCATGACGAATAATTGAATCTGATTGGTCAAAATGTCACAATAGCAGAACAACCTGAAAAGTCAAACTTCCAGTTGTGTTACATCCAGTTGAGAGAAAAGCACAGACATCTTCCCTGTCAATAAATGCACAAGGCACTTATCTTCTGCACATTTTCCACAAACAAAATAATCTGTTTTTCTGCTAAAATAGGCCAAAGTTCAGTTCAGTTTATTTGCCAAAACCACATTGGAAAAAAGGTGCGAGCAGCCCAAAGTGCACCACATTCATTCATCTGTTCTGTAAGACAGACATAATAAAAACACAAACTGCATAAAAGTATGTGCTGCGTTGCCATGTTAGTTTTGGTTTGTTTGAATGCTTCACTTTTGGCTTCTGCCCAAATTACAATGCCATACTATGGCTGAACTGAATATCACGAGAATTCATCTTGTGGGACAGGTTAAAGGGCCTGTACCGGGTTTTAATTTATTCTTGTCAAGGTGAATGCACTTTACATCAAGAATTGTTTGGTAATAGCTGCTAAATGAGAAAAAAGAGACTTTAAAATATACTGTATTCATTTTAACATAGCATTTTCTCATGTAACAACTTTTCTCGTCTAATCAGGCACATTGTTACTAAGAATCATGAGAAACAAACTGCCCCAGACACTTGATACTGAATGGTTAGATTACACTGGTTTAGGCAAAAAGTATCTACTGGCAACATGGATGGATGAAGCAGTTTAAGCAATTAATGTTTTTAGCTTGTTTTTTTGGTTGACAAAAAATACCAGGAGTTCTCATCCATATCAAAACAGGTTTGATTTAAAAAACACAGGTGTTCCTGTAAAGGGCAAATTATAAAGATTATAATTCAGAGTTCTGTGTTCAAAGTGTGTGAACTCACCTTTGAATATTCATCAGGGTCTCAGGGTTGAGACAGGTGTCGTAATCGTGATAAACTTTTGGATTTGGGTAATCTTTGCTTGAAATGCCAATGTGTTACAGAGCAAAAACATGTTAATTAGGAGTTTCACATAATGAGAGAACGTGTGCAATACTTGGCATCCGTAGTAACACTGAATCTTCCTAAACTGGACTCTATTAGCGACTAACAATGCTGTTTTGACTGGAGACATCTTCAGTAACCACATTTTTGCACTAATGAGCCCAATTACTGTGACACCTTATATGAATCCGTGGTTAACGTTGAACTGACTTCTCCTCGTCTCTTGTTTTTCAGGTTGAAATGGATAAACCTCTTCAAATCCACCGTGAATGCCTCTGTACTACAATAGCTGTCATCTCTACAGAACCATACTGGGCCCAATCTGACAAACCGTGCCACTGTGACATTTAGCCAAGAAATCCCATCTGATCCACTGGCAAGCAGAGCGCTGGACAAGTTTACCCACTGCGAAAGAAGACGAGATAGTGCGCGGAAGTAATCACAGGGAGTAATATTGATAAGTGAAAACAGTGGATGGTCTGGAATACAAATGCAGTTTAATGACTTCCAACCGCCTGGCTGAAGTTAATTTAATGGTAGAAAAGAAGACTTGCTAAAAGTTAGAAGTCCACTTTGCCCAAGTAAACAAAAGGATTATCTTGGCACAGGAAAACATATGGATACCGCCAGTGTCAAGGCAAGATAAGAGTGATTAAATTGAAATTACTTTCAAATACGGCTATATTTTTGATGGATGGAAAGATGACTGCGCTGGAATATAAAGTCTTTTAATCCTCTTCAATTGGACAACAAAAGAACGTGTGATACAACCAGCCAAGCGTCATTTCAGACGGTGGAAGCGAAGCCTACTTACACGTTTTTCCCAAGAGTTACAAGTTAACCGTCCATTTGAGGTTTAAAGAAACAATTGGAAACTAGATTAAAATGCAAAGCAGATATGGTAGGTGATATCTTGTAGATAACTAGTTTCATGGCCTATTAAATGCTAATATCCACCATAAGACAAGACAACATAGTCAACCCATCTTGTTACTTTTTATTGCATTACCAGCTCAATAACTACAAAATTAAACCTATTCTGACATGTTAGCATGGACTTGACTATCACCAGATAAGAGTCTAAAAATGATAATGTAAAATTTATTGAGTCAAATCCTAATTTTACCTCTTTTGTTATCTTAACTATGGCTAGTTTTAATAGTAATAGGTTCGCATCATTAATATCTAGCTAATGTAGCCATTGGGCAAATTATGTAGTCATGCTAATTTACGTAGAATAAAGCTAGCCTAGCCACAAGATGCTAACAGCGTAGCCCCAAGATGCTAACATCAAAAAATGGTCGCTAATGGTCCCAACATGAGTACTCTCTGTTCCAACTGCACTGTGTCTTTTTACCCGGAGGTTGACATTAGCAAAACTGTTATTATGGGAATTGTCATGGTGGTATTTTTCATTTTCGGTATTCTTGGAAACATGCTTGTCATCTTGTCCGTTTTGTTCCACCACCACTGGCGCTCTGTGACGCACTACTTTATCGTCAACCTCGCTGCTGCCGACCTACTCCTCAGCTCTGCGGTCATGCCATTTTCTGCCGCCTCTGAAGCTTTGGGACGATGGGTTTTTGGACGGACATTTTGCAGTGTGTGGGCGGCTTTGGACGTTCTGTGCTGTACCGCGTCAATACTTAGCTTGTGTGTCATTTCCATTGACCGCTACCTTGCTGTTAGCTACCCTTTACGTTACCCCACCGTGGCAACCGGGAGACGATGCCTAGCTGCGGTCGCTTGCCTGTGGGGCCTATCCGCGGCTATATCCGTTGGGCCCCTTTTCGGATGGAAGCAACCGCAACCTGAAGACGAAACGGTTTGTCAGATTACGGAAGAGCCTGGGTACGCCTTGTTCTCAGCTCTCGGTTCATTCTACATACCTCTGGCGATTATCTTGGTCATGTACTGCAGAGTGTACACCGTAGCGACTCGGGAGACCAAGAGTTTGAGGAAAGGTAGCAAAGGAGAGAATGCGGAGGGAGTGACGTTGCGGATACATCGAGGTAACGCAGGACATTCGGACAAGCAGGACAGCGTAAAGCATAAGCGCGCCTCCTTCGCTGTGCTGAAGAAGATAAAGTTTTCCAGTGAGGAGAAAGCAGCTAAGACTCTTGGGATCGTCGTGGGGTGCTTTGTTCTCTGCTGGCTGCCGTTCTTCCTGGTGCTACCCATAGGTATGTACCACTTCTAAACTACAATGTAGTGTTGTATTGGATCCGATGTATGAAAAAAAACACAACACAATAAGGGTACAAGCAGGTGACGCCACTAGTCCCAAGTTACAGATCAGATCTATGGAATTGCGATCCCACTGACAGTAAGAATGATTATAGCATATAAGGCCAAAGTTAAATCTGTCAACTGGACAAAATATTGTAGGAGTGAAGACATTTCGCTGCTCATCCGCTGAGGGATTACACAGACATCAGAATAATGATTGTTTTCAAGGTATGTTTTGTGGCTAGATTAGGGTGACCAGATGTCCCTGTTTACCCAGGACAGTCCCAGTTTTGAGCCCTGTGTCCCCTGTCCCAGCAGATTTATTCAAAACCATTGATTTGTCCCAGTTTTATACAAGAAATGTCCCAGGTGTCCACATTTTTTACCCAATCTGATCCCCGCCAACAGGAAGGAGGGCCATATATTGTCATTTGTTTAGCTAAAATACAAAAAAATGTGCTTGAATGAGCATAAGGCAAAAAAAATGCACCAACAGAAGTCCATCCGATTATATACAGACCCACAAGTGAATTGAGAAGGGACCATGTTACATGCTCTTTTCACAATTTTATTTATACCAACCTACCAACCCTGGGTGTGTCCTAGGCCGTGTCCTAATTCGCCAAATGCACTGTTTGAGGGTGCATTAAAGGGCACTTACATAACTTCTGGCGCGACAAGGCCTGTCCCATTTCATGCACCCGATGAATGTGAAAATGCTGAAAATGTGCCCTGCGTTTCCATGGAGATCGGCCGTAAGCGAAGCGTGCATCCGAGCACACTTCGCGCACTGCTATATCCCATCATGCACCGCGCCTACGCAAAAAACAGGAGAAAATCGAGTCCGCTATGCAATACACCTTCAAATGTAAGTACTGGTTTACGTCACTTACAACAGTGCTATTGATATTCAAGGGGAAACATTAATTCCTTTCTTCATTCAATCTAAACAGAAACAAACGGCTGCAACAACGACACCTTGACTCTTCTTCTATGAAATAATAAAGAATTAAAAATAAAACTGTAATTATTTCACTGTCCATTTTACACCTTTAGGTCATGGGTCAATAGCTGTATAGCTCATTAGTCAGCAGCCGTAACGGTTGCTAAGCGACGTAACGTAAGCACACAGACAGCAGTTGCCCATTTCAGCACGATGGAGGCTACACGGAGAAGTACTCTTCGTCGGCCGGGTACTTCGAACAGTACTTCAAAGAGTACTTCAAACTGTGCATTTGGCGAATTGGGACACGGCCCTAGTTTTGACTTTTGAAAATGTGGTCACCCTAGGCTAGATCCATACTGTGGAACATGCCAGGTAAAGTTATAACATCACCATGGAGAACGTTACACGGCCAGAAACATTACATAGTATCCCTTTAAGTTGAATCCACCATGTGTTAGTTAGGGCTGTGCAATTAATTGAATTTCAATCAAAATTGAGATTCTGATCATCAATCATCAAATTGGGTCTTTTTATTGGTGACATCTACGGTCAATCCTCTGCCAGTAAAAACATGTGGTTTGGAGTTGGGTTCAGAAACTGTGTGGATTTTAATAGTGCATTAGTCTTACACAGAGCCTTTCCAGACCCTCAGAGTCACTTTACAATGTTGACTCTGTGGCATACTGTAGGTTTAACATCGTATTTCTCTTGCCATATCAGTTGTTACTATAGCGATAGTGGCAGTGGATGATTGTCTGTTTGCGTAGGTCTATGTGTCTGTCCTGTTATAGCCCTGCAACAAACTGGCCATTGTCCACTGTGTACCCTGCCAAAGGCCCAAAGTTGTGGCCCGTAACAGGAATTAGCAAAAGAAGATGAAGGAATTAAAGGTCGGTGTCAAATTTATCAAATGTATCACTTTGGTAAATTTTTTTGTATAGATTTTTTCACTTGTGTTCTGATTTAGAATTTAGTTTTTTAATTGAGTTAGTGGAGAAGACATTTCTATTGTTTACCTAATGAGACAAGTGACTAAAATCTCAATTAGCACCAAGTCCCTCTGCAATTGCTGTAATTGTTGTTGTACGAATGTTTTAACTGATAGTGACAGACAGTAAACTAGATTGAGGCCCGGGGTAGGGAAGGAAA
>KN484430.1:24907-43356 GCA_000787095.1 Periophthalmodon schlosseri
GGATGGTGAAATGGACTGTACCGTGGAAGCCACAGCAGTACCTCCAAGCTTATCAAAGGTCTTCATTTTGAGTTTTCGGAAAGTGACCCTTTAATTCCATGTGTGCTCGAAGGGTCCAAACACAGACAAGTAATATCTGCAGGAAAACTGGTCATTTCAGGACTGCTCTTCTCTGGCAACTAAATAGAGTTCATCCTTTCTGCCTGAAAGCTTGACAAAAGATGAAGGATAGAAACAGAATTGTAAAAAACAAAACAAAAATAAACTCAGATACTATTTGATGCTGAAACTATAGGATTGAAACAACACTCCTTTGAGCAGGTAACAATACTAAACATGACTAGTTATTTTTTTAATAGTTTGAGAATGGTGTTGAACTTTTTAAAAACACTAAACAGGATAAAACCACAATATAATATTAAATACATGGCTTTGTGTTGAAAATTACACTCTGTTGTATAAAGGAGCAGTGTTTTTCAGTCCTCTGTGATATTTTCTTCCTTTACTTTTTACGATATGAATGGACCATGCGTATCCCTGATTAGCTAATCCGCCTGTCAGTCACACCCATCTGAAAATGGAGAGATTCACCAGTGACCAGACTTACATCTTTGTAAAGTATTGAAGAAGTGTGTAATCTGGATCCCAGACAATTTGTAATTGAATAAATGCAAGATATTTAAAACAGAGCTAAATAAACTAAGTAACTTTAGGGATAGAGCCCCCCTGCAGCTCCTTTATGAGAATACATTGTTTATTTTTTTTATAAGGCTGCAAAATCACATGCAAAAACGTGTAACGTTGCCAAATATATTATAAAAGAGCCAGGGAAATTCTCTTCCTGGGAAACCAGGAGAATTCTCTCTGGGTCGGAGTCAGCCATGTTGCAAGGATGGTTTTCTGCGCAGACACAGCAGAGGGAGACAACGGACCCCGAAAATAAATATTTGACCATCACAGAGACTTAAAACGACATTTAACTTAGTTCTGCTGTAACTTTAATTACTGTGGCATTACTGTAGCAGAGCAATAACATCTCCACAGAGACAAGCATGTTGCAGATGCCCCAGCAAAACAGTTACACATTGTACCTTTTAAAGAAGACATTGTGCTTGTGTCTGCTGTATAGTACATCTGTGGATCGCTATGTTAGAATTTGGACATTTTAAATTGCAATATTCATCTAAAACAACATAGTAAAAGAAACAAGTTTGTCGTGTTAGAAAACTGCAGTGTCCAGTGGGAGCTGACGTTGCTATGAACGTCATCACAACAAAGAGCTGTGGAGCTGTTGGCTCCTCCTATGGATAGCTGCCCATTGTGCTAGCAAGTTGCAGATTTTTTTTCATTTGTACTAAAATGACTAGATGATGCTGCCGAATCCTACAAGTATCACAGATTAAGAAAATAAAATTGGAAAATGAAGTAAGTACCGGTGGCGATGAAAAGGGGGGTTAAATACAACTTTGAGCAAAACAACTATAACATGGTTAAAGCTCTAAAAAGTCAATTTTGTACGATAGACCCACTTTAAATCCACCTGTCCAACTTAGAAGATGTTTCGGTTATATTATGTTATATATATTCATAATCTATAAACAAAAGAAGAAAAATCTAATGAAATATAGTGCTCCTATAGAGTAGGATGTTCAAACAAATCAGGCTCATTCAAACTAAATGCAGAGTCAACCTTGGGCTCTGTCGGTGGTTTTCTATGAAATGGTGTTTACTGTGGGCTGCTGTAGCCTGAGCTGTGATTATGAAAAGATGATGGATTTTCTGAAGGACTCACTTTTGTTTGCGTAGAACTATTATGTTTGATCAGAGACAAACTCAACAACGGCTATCGCTGCGTTGGAGTTGACTTTCTTCAACTTTTTAGAAAGATGCCATAAATAAAGGTTGGAAGAATGACAAGGTTCACAGTGACTCAAAGTAAAATGCAATTACAACAATAATGTGGGTTTTAAATGTGTGTCTAGTGAAGTTCACACATCTTGGTCATGCAGCATTAAAGGCGCTATATCTGATTTTTACTGT
The DNA here is from genome assembly GCA_000787095.1 of Periophthalmodon schlosseri. Classification (NCBI taxonomy): domain Eukaryota; kingdom Metazoa; phylum Chordata; class Actinopteri; order Gobiiformes; family Gobiidae; genus Periophthalmodon; species Periophthalmodon schlosseri. The sequence goes on from KN484430.1 coordinate 26,948, forward strand.
CATAAAAATGTGAAAAACTGCAAACCGTTTGAAATGAACTAGTCCAAAGTTATTCCTCACTTACCTTATGCATTCCAAGCATGCTAATTATTCACAGAGATGAGTTTATAAGTACTTTTCACAATGTTATGTTTTAAGGTTAATGTATAGTAGAAACTGGGGTGACAGTGGTATACGGTAGTTGGTTAAAGCTTTGTCCTCTAAACAGAGGGTATCTGGTTCAAAAACTGTCTCATTGCATAAAGTTTCAGAGATATTGCAATAAAATGGGCATCTCACATTAAAAAGCAAACTTCCAAGTCAATGTGCAATCAAAGAAATAGGTTAACAGAGGTGGTTAGTACTCAGTTACATTTACATAAGTACTTTTACTTAAGTAAATTTGAATAAAATTGATCTCCTGAGAACAGTTTTTAGACACCATTATTTCTACTGGAGTAATATGTTTGTGTAACAGTGCTCTGACTAAAGTAAAAGTTTAGGGTACTCTCTCTTTTTTTTGACGAAATTTAATGATTTGAACATTTGTGATCTATACTTTGAAAAATTGTATGCATTATTTAATGTTTGTCCTTCCAATTACGACTTCAAATGTTATATCCAAACATATGCTCTATTGAGTCATTCCCTAAAATACTGAACCCTAACTGTATTACACTTACATTTTATTACTCACTACTTAATAACAATAACTTACACTTCTAATGGGCTTTACAGGCTTGTCAAAGACTCTCAAAGCGCTGCACTGTAGTCATTATTCATTCTCTCCACACTTGGTGATGGCAAGATACTATCTGCGCCCCTCCGACCACATTCGTGCACACACCACTTTCATACTAGACAATGTGGGTGGAGTGTCTTGCCTAAGGACACAACGTCAGAGCTTGGTCCGAGTGGGAATTGATCCTCCAACCTTCGGGTTGGGGTCCCACTGCTCTAACCACTGACAAACAGTCATCCATACTTTCTACTTCTTGAGCCATATTATTTTGAAGTAAGGGCATACTTGAGTAGTATTTCGCTACTCCACCCACCACCGGAGATGGATATGGTGAAGACACAAGGAAAACAAAAGAGAGCGAAAGCGATTGAGCTACAATAAGATTGCGCTAAGCTTCCGGTTCATGGGTAAACGCTAAACCCACTGCACCACCACCACATATATACTGCAAAAGATTTTGAAAGTCCTAAGCCTGATGAACTCTTTCAAGTGTTCAACTAAATTAATCTTGGACTTCTGTTCGAATTGCAATCGCTTTGACTGGTAAACCAATTGCAGAATCAAGGCCCATTATTACCAACTCAACAAACGCTAGTTACAGAGCAAGAAAAGACCTCATTTAAAATGTGATTGCCACATTGTGTTCTACAAAATTGCTTTTAAAATGGCATAAGGACAAATAAGTGGCTTGAAAGTTCTAAAAGTATTCCAAATGCGAGAGTAACTTTGGATTGGCTTGTCACACTGTTAAACCTGTCTACAATCTGACTCCCGCAGCTGCCTGGTGGTTCAGTGACAGACACACGGACACGGGCAATTAGAAACAGAGAACTGCATCGAATAAATTAAAGCTTATGCTAATCAAATACTGAAATAAAAGTCCACATTTGTATGCAGAAGAAAGAATATAATGTGAATGTGCAGAGGGTTATTGCTGCTAATGTTAAACAAAAATGAAAGATTTAAATGTGTGCTTTAAAGACAGGGTAATATGAAAATCCACTTTTTCTACCATGTTATAATGTCTGTGTAATCCCTCAGTCGTCCAGGTCTGATCCATAGTAAAAGCCAAAAGTAAAATCTGTCAACTGGACAAAAAGTTGTAGGAGTGAAGATGTTTCGCTGCTCATCCAAGCCAGAAGTGAAGAAGCGGCGTGGATGAGCAGCAAAACGTCTTCACTCCTACAACTTTTTGTCCAGTTGACAGATTTTACTTAAGGCTTTTACCATGTTATAATGTTGTTCCCTCATCACAATTATTCAAACCCTCCTTACGGCTAGCAGTACGATCCTGTCCAATGCTCAGCCCACAAGTCTACACAGTTAAAAATAAAGTGTGAAATTTGTACCTCGTAGGGTACAGTTTACTACCCTTATTCACCTTATTCTGGGCGTTGCTGTGGGCGCTGCCGTGGCTATGGAGGTTGCATGTAGGTTGCATGGGATTGAAAATCTTGGCAGCAGATAAGTTGTTTTACAGCCTTCCAGAGAATTGGTGCAGTGTTGACTTGTTGTTGCACATAAACATTAAACATTTGACACAAATCAACCTACTTTATATAATATTTTAGAGGCAAAACTTTTCCAAATTCTCCAGTGAATGGAACGGGATTCCCACATAACCGGAAGTGCCACCACAAAGAGAGCGCGGTTTAGTCGCAGTTACGGAAAAAGTGGGCGGGGCAGAATAAGGTTAATATTTTGTACCCTTCCAGAGTAAATTGTACCCCAGGGAACATACATGCACCTTTATTCATTGGGACAGAAATGTACCTTTAGAAAAACTGCACTAATTTGGCCTTTTAAGGGTACTTTCCCAGTGACGAGCCCTTTGTACCTTTATGGTGGCATATTTGTACAAATCACAACCAGCTACACATTTCCCTTCCAATTATTTAACTTCAGCAAAAAAAAAATACAAAAAGTGTTCAATCAACAAGAGTTACCAACATCGATTTTCCTTAGGATTCAAATGAGGTAGCTCATCTTCCATTAGTTGTAGCAAACAGACCATTTCCTCATTCACGTCACAGTCCTCATGGCAGGTCCACACAGTCCACAGTGGGTGGAAAAGAGACAAAACTTACCAGCACCAAACTTTTTTGGTCATGGCAAATTTAGCGCTGTGCTAGTCAAATATATAAAGTTACATTAAACATAACTACAGACATGTGCTGGCATTTGAAAGAAAATGTCAACATTTTATTCGGTTATTTAACCTAGGCAGAGCTACTGAGTCACCGGTTCACCGTTGTCTACCGTTACACAAAAAGATTCATTTGTAGAATGTTATACACAAGTCTGAATAATAAATATAAAAAGCCTCCGTAATACAATTAAAATATAAAAGAAGTTAAATACCTTTATCAGACCTTTCTCCTAGAGCAGGCAGTGGAGGAAACAGCATTGGCCACGTGCAGATAGTGGACACATGGTGCAGTTCTATTGGTCAAGTGCGTTGTACCCTGTGTGGGAAAATAAAGGTACAAATATGCACCTTTTCATCACTGGGTACATTTCAGACAGGAAAGGGCACATATTTGTATCTTATGGTTCAAATATGACTCTATCTGTACCCTTATTTCAGATGTTTATGTGTATGTCACCATGATAATTGTTCATAAACATACAAAAGAATGATACAAAACAATATACTACAACTTTACAAACCTGATGTGATGTGCAGTAGTTTCATTAATGGGATGTACACTGATTGTTTTCATAGTGCTCTGAAGGGGGAGTGAGAATGGAAGAGGGATGTCAAAAACGAAACTTAAACGTATTAATGTTAATATGTTGTTTTTGGCTAATATAGCAGCACTAAAACTAGTTTATTTTCAACTGTTTGCTTTGGTCCAAGTTTATTCCTCACTCACCTTACGCATTCCGGGCATCCTAATTATTCACCACGATGAGTTTATGTTTAAGTGCTTTTCACAACTCTCACAGACCAGTGCAGAGTTTTTTCAGTGACGGTAAAGCTCACAACATCTAGTATGTTAACGCGCACTTCCTGATTATCTATTAAAATAACTGTATACGGTATTTCTAGCTCAGAGCTGTCTCGAGTTGGATTAGTGGCCCCTCATTGGTGCTGCAGTGAAAAATCCCTCCTGCCCGGAAAGCATTTTTCCCATAGAGCGCAATGTAATCACAAACTGCTGGTGTTCGGCTGACAGGGCACCTACAGCTTTCACAAAGGTCAGATTTTGTGTCAATGTTTACCTATTTTCAGATCATAAACTCTTCTCAGCTCAAACTCTTCAGTTGTTTGCCAGAGATCACGCTCCTTGCACGCGCTCACATGGGAGAAGAGAAGATTTACAGCCTCCGGATGTACTTAGCTGCTGAAGACTAAAGTAGAGATATGAACCATTGAGCTCGGCCTATTTACTTAAATGGGCGGCCATGCTTAGGCCACGGGGCTTGATCAAGTTTCATTAAATAGTTGTAGAATTTGTAAATCTTTAGCTAAATTGTTTGTTTCTGATCTGATTGGAGAAGCTTAAATCTGGGTCTGTCCCCGTGAAACACAACCCTCATCTAATACCTCACTCTGCATTTCTGAGAGGAAAAACTGTGATAATCTGAAGTACGTGGCAACACCTTGATACACGTTATGGAGCTGCTTCTGCTGGTTTTCACTCAGGAACATAAATATTCCTCAAGTACACGATTCCTGAACGGTTGTTTTTTGTTTTGTTTTTTACTTGATTTGACCTTTGTCCTAAATGGTACATTTAACATTTAAACAAACCAAACACACAGACTCACAAGCACAACATCTACTCACATCTGAGGTAAATATTATGGCAAAAACGTTTAAGAAAGTTGTGAGTGAGATAATTAAACACAAACACATTCTGGCTGTTATGTAAGCACTTTGAAGTCCGCTCTACATCCGCACTCTTAGGAAATGAAATGTATACAGTGATGCAGATACCATCTCATCTGGGAAAGTCCAGGACTAGTGGATTTAACTGGTAGACATAAAGGAACCTTAAAGTGCGTATGACAGGTTTTCATGTTTTTCTAATTATGACTTTGACTATGACTTTGTTTGGTGGGTGGTAAAGGTCACATCATAGTTTTACATTAGTTAAGTGGCAGTTTGTGGAAAAAAGTAAAAATACAGGAAGTAGCGCTGAGTTCTAAAATGGAATAGCTTTACCTGTGTCATCAGTACGAAACAGTCCACCCAAAATTATGCACAAGGAAGACATTTTTCTGACAGTTTAGATTAGTTTGTTTAGTTTATTTTACAGGGACCATGTAGAGAAGTATTAATCAAAGAAACATTGAAGAGATGCTTTGTACCAGACGATAGCTCTCTCCATCTGCAGTCCCTGAAACATACAAAACATTTAACGTTTAAACATTCATTTAACAAAGGAACGGTTTGTTTTTATTACCGTATTTTCTGGAGTATAAGTTGCACCGGAGTATAAGTCCCACCAGCCAAAAAATGCATAATAATGAAGAAAAAAACATATATTTCACATATAAATCACATCTGAGTATAAGTCGCACCCCCGGCCAAACTATGAAAAAAAGTGCGACTTATAGTCCAGAAAATACGATAGTCTTTATTTAGTCTAATCGTAACTATTGTGCAGTTTAGAGAAGTCATGGCCCTTGTTAACGTTACGGTTGCTAGGTAACAGTTATAGAATTACCTTTGTATGTCACATCTGTTGCCCTTGTCCAACCAGGAAGTAAAATTTGAAACTTCACCAAAATTAAGAAACTAGAAAAATCATGGCAAGATTTTTAGTCAAATCTGAAGTATAATGATGTTAAAGTGGGGCTAAAAACCTAAACTCCGCCCACAACCACATTTCAAATACAGCTGCTGAAGTTAGATGTTGACGTTTTAGAGCAGAATTGTTTTGGAAAAAATTAAGTAAAAAAATATCACAAACTGTCAATCTGAGGTGAGATAAATTTGATTTTATTTGTAAATCAAAGGTGACCAATGAGCTCCGTTTCGCATCACTGGAAAAAAACTAGTCTGATTGCATGATCCCGATTGACCGGGCTTGAGAACTGAAGGGGACCAGACTGATATCAATCTGTATAAAAAAGAGAGATACAGAGATATCATTCTGGATTTGCCAGGTAAGTAAATTAACCTAGCTTGCACTAAAATTGCCAAAAAAAAATTAATATGAACAGAAGATAATGCAATTAAAACACCATATTCACAGTTTAGTTGAGAAAAAAGTGGATTTTGTTTTTAGTGCCACTTTAACTGTTTAATTGTAGTGAAATGAGTGAAATGAGCAAAATCAATAGTTCAAATTTACCTTTATCTTTAAGGTGCTATACCTGATTTTTACTGTCTTAAAAATGTGAAAAACAACTATTTCAATTAGTCACTGCGATTAGTTTATAAGTGCTTTTCATAAGTTTCAGAGACGAGAGCAGAGTTTTGCCGTCAAGTAAAGCTAACAACAACTAGCATGCCAACTCACACTTCCTGATTGGACAATAAACGCTTCATAATTAGATTAAGTTGCGTCTTAGCTGGTTAGCCAAAGTTATACCTTGAAACCTTGATTTTTTTAAGACTTAGTTTTTTTTAGACACAATTTTACAATTCAAATTTGGTAGAAAACTTAGAACAACATTAGCTGCACAATAAAAAACTACATTTCATATAGGTGGCAGTAGTGTTTAAAGAGGGTACTAGGTATGGGACAGTTTAGTGCCATGCTTAACAATCATGTCACGTCCACTGATTATGTGAACGTTTTTATATAAATCACTTGGTTTTCCCCCAGGACAGCGGTGGCAGGAAGTGAATATATACCATAACTCTCTAAATTCACCATTAGAACTATGTTTTTCTGCTCAAGGCAATATCAAAATTTACAGTACAATCAATCACCCGTTGTACAGACAGAATTATGTCTGGGACTTAAACTGTCACATTTATGTTGTGATAATCTATGTCTCCACATTAGGACCCTGCACCCATTTACAGAGTATGGAGGCACTGAAGGGAAGATGTTTCCCCAACAACACAACCATTGAGGTATAATAAAAGAAGAATCATTGGTGATCAATTGTGGCCTCCTTGTCAAAGCCTGATCTCAGAAGCTAAACACGGTTGGGCCTGGTCGTTACTTGAAGGGAGACCACTGGGAATTTCAGAGTATCCAGCATTGTAATTAACTTTATTTGTAGTACTTTATCTAATGCTCATGCTCTGCAACATATTTTTAATTTCTGGTAATAAAATCTTTTATAGTAACTGCTGTGAAGTAAATACAATAATTATCCATGATATACAAACCTCCTCCACATCGAGAGGAGCCAGCTGAGGTGGCTCTGGCATCTGTTCCGGATGCCTCCTGGACGCCTCCTTGGGGAGGTGTTCCGGGCATGTCCCACTGGGAGGAGGCCCCGGGGAAGATCCAGGATACGCTTGAGGGACGATGTCTCTCAGCTGGCCTGGAAACACCTCGGGAATAAAGCAGATGCATGGATGTTTGTGTCCATATGGTGACTGACTATAATTTGTCGTTGACCAGTGCAAGTGACTATTCATTAATAATTCAAAAAGACTACAAACACATTATTATGTTAATTTAAAGCCTTTAATCAATTCATTCTCTGGTCCAGGTTTTACAGTATTTATATTAGAATTTTGTGTTAAATAAAAATCCTCCAAAAACTTCCCCCACTTTCCACCTTCACTGTTGCGTCTCAGTATCCTTCTGTACATCAGCCCACCAATGAAGTCCTATGTCTAACCCTAAGTCCCCTCTCTAGCCCTTTAAATCCCTGTTTCAGACTCTGGAGCCTCTGTCTGGCCTTACAGTCCCTACCCTGCGTGACAACCTATAGCTCCCATAGGTTTTCCCAGTGCATAGCAGCAGACGATAAGCGGCCAGACCTTCAGGAACCAAAATATAACGCACATTCTTGGGATTTCCACAGCGCTCGACCCCACGGTGACCCGAACACGGTGGAATCTGTCCTTTCTTCCTCACATCATTTCACGTGGCTCTTTCAAATGTCAGAGACAGAGGACTCTGGAGCAGGGGCAGACAGGTCAAAGTGATTGGATGGACATTATGTAATAAGAATCATACACTGTACAATAAGAAACAGTATAGTAGTAGCCCTTCCCCATGCTCCCTGTGCTAAGTTACTCCCCCTTCGGAGCACGATCACAATACAATCAGCATTCCTTCCGCTAATGAAACTACCGCACATCACATCTGGTTTGTGAAGTTGTAGACTATTGTTTTGTAAGGAGGGTTTGAATAGAGTCCAGTTCAGGCATGTTTTTGATGAGAGAATGTTATAACATGGCAGGAAGCTCAGTCTGTCTCTTTTCTTATTGACTGATGTTGTGTTGATTGGACCAGTAATTCTGGAGAAATCCACATGTAAAGTTTGGAATTACTTTGTACAATATATTAAAGCCTAAAAGCACGCACACTACCACTATTGGCAGGAACATACGCAATGTTCATGTGCTAAATGTGGTCTTAAGTTTCACTCATAAACGGTGTGAAAATAGTCGTTTACTTTCCGTAACTTTGATTATAATGATGAGAAGCAGCAAAGGAGTGAAAGAGGAGAAAAGGTGAGGAGCAGCGGCTGGATCAGAGAGAGAGAGAGAGAGGGAGAGGGGGCAGACGGCACCGCACACACAGAGACAGAGGGAAGAATGCGCTGGACTTTTCGTCAAACTGCAGTTTTAAGTCAAAACTTGTGAAATGCGAGGACGCGTGAGGAAACATAAAGAGATGCGCTGTGACTTCTCTTCAGCACCACACGCTCTTACTGCCATAGGATTGACTGGCGACCTGTCGATTAAAATGCGGTTGCCTTATCATCAAGATCGACCAAAGTTTGCATCGTGATCTATCAATCTTTCGATTTTTGGCACAGCCTTATGTAAGAGTAGAGATTGACCTGTTTTTTTGTTGTTGTTGTTTTTCATGGCCAATGCTGATACAAATGTTTTTGAATGCATTTCAAGATGAATACGTGGGACTTATTTTAATAATATCTGCCAAATTATATGATATTAAAGATGCAGTTTGTGTATCATTTCTGATGGAGGGTACGCCACCTGCTTGTCTCCATGGAGATGTTATTGCTTTACCTGGAATGATCCACAGTATGGCACTAATTTTATTTTATCAAGCAGGATCTGTGGAGAGGTGACCCTACTCACAGTAAGAATGCATGATATTTTATTAATAAAACAAGAAAGCAAGATAAATAAATCAGTTGAATCCAGGCAAAGCAATAACATCTTTACATGCACCTTTAAAATGACTAGTAACTCATAGCTACTACATGGCACTGCGCTGCATTAGAAAGGTACCCCATCCCTGTTTAGCTAGATACCTCTAAGTGGTCAACTTGGTATAGCGCCCCCTTCTGATGCAAGTTAATGCTGTTTTAAAGAGTTCAATGCTTTATTCATCTGTTTTACTCAGGTGATAAGCCCAAACACAATATAAAACTGTGTTGGAACAAATATGCGGTTGGCAAATGTATCAGTAATAGCCTGTTCAAGTGCATGAGAAAACTATTGGTGCAAATATTTATGGGAGAGAAGAAGAAGAATGAAAAAAAGTATGAATAAATTAAATGTTCTTTTCAAAACCTTACTTCATAATGCATACGAGACGTCTTTATTCTCCTCAGACTTTTACTTCACTGTGTATTTAATGGAGACGCCGATTGGTACTATATAAAACCCAGCAGGTGTTTGCCTTTCCATTTTCTTTTCTCACAGCTGCTCTCTGCTGCGGTATTGTCTTGTTGCGTGCTCTGTCAAGAAGATTGTTTCAAAACTTGTTTCAAAACTTTCACTGGAATTGAGGCGAAAATTCCCGTGTTGGTTTAAAAACTCTTCTGTCAAGTTTTTCACTATTAAACTGTGTATATGATGCTTTAATAGCATTAGCTACTGTTCCTAGTCATTTGGGGCGACTTAAGTGCAAACATGGTAAATTTGCAGGTTTTTTTGTTGCCTTCAGTGGCCTCTGCAATTTCAAGTAGTTGGAGACATCACAAAAGACTGCCCTGATTACAGACAGGTTTTTCTGATCTGGCTGCAGGGGTGGAGTTTGAAGTGTGGATACCTGTTAGACCAATCACACTGTTCTTTATACCCTTAGACCCCACCCCTCCTCCCCCCTCACTTTTTTCTTTAGTCCTCCAGGCACTGCCCAGTTTTGCAGCTCTATGTGAAATGTGGTTGTGGGCGGAGTTTAGGTGTTTAGTCCCATTTTAAGTAAAAAATTGTCAGTGTTTTCAATAAACAGCTAAACTTTCATCTTACTATGAGCAGGGTTGCGCCTCCACAGATCTGACCTGTAACTTGACCTGGTAGCGCCAACTGCTTGTCTACATGGACATAAATATGTTTAATGCCATAATGCAGAACATTCAAGGCACCGGAACAACATCTCCAGACAAGCAGGTGCATCTTTAAGACATAAAACATGAAATACTACGTCCAATTAATCATCATTATTGATGTAATTGAAGGATAATCATAAGATTTTGTTTAAACTGTATGTTTAAACGTAATCTGACTACGGCAAATTCATGTAAATCACAAATATGCAAATTATGTAGGCCACTCACTAGAAATAAATTATGTTTGGAAATCAGAAAGTTTACTTTAAAGGTGCACTATGTACTTTTTGAGTAGAGGCTACCTGCTTATCTCCATGGAGATGTTAGTGCTTTGGAATGTTCCACAGTGCTGCATTAAACATATGGCCTTTATGTTTATTAAGTAAACATAATTTTAATGCTCAAAAATATCTTGAAAAACATGCATTCTTACTGTGGGATGGATTGCCTCTCCATAGATCTGACCTGTAACTTGCCCTGGTGGCAAGGCCTGCTTGTCTCCATAGAGTAAAGTAAGTGTAATGTCATACTGTGGAACTTTCTGGGCAAGGCAAAAACATCTCCATGGAGATAAGCAGGTTGAGGCGTACTATGTAACTTTTCTGATGGGGGTGCGCTACCTGCTCGTCCTCGGGAAGATGTTATTGCTTGGTCTGGAATGTTCCACGGCATGACATGAAACTTTTCTATCTTGCATTTATTTCATTACAGGTGTATTTATTGCTCAAAAATACATTGAAAAACATGCATTCTTACTGTGAGTTGGGTCACCTCTCCACAGATCAGACCTGTAACTAGCCCTGATGGTGCGACCTGCTTGTTCTCACGTTTAATCCCATACTGTGTAACTTTTCTGGGCAAAGCAAAGCAAACATATCCATGCAGACCAGCAGGCAGCAGGCCCTCCACTTAAAAACATGTACGTGCTTTTGGAGACACAGTAAATGGAGTGATTTAGTTCACTGTGTCAATATTTGTCCTAATACTAACAGCAAAATGTTTCTTCTCACAAAAACACACACATTTGGCATTGTATTTGAAGCTCCATTTGCCATCTAAGGACACTAATAACGCTGTGTGAAATGGCATAGACCGACAAAGGTGACTGAACAAAGCTTTCACTTGAAATTACAAGAAATTACTGTTATTTCTGTGGAGAAGTTGCTACAGTACCAGTACTTCTCTGGTGTGGAACCCTCAAAGTGTCATCTAATAACAGCAATCAGACTCAATTACCCATAAAGCTACAATGCTACACAAGGGAAAAATACTGACTGGGATTGGTCGAAGCTTTCTTTGAGTGAAAGGACGTTGTTATCGCTAGCTACAAAAGTCATTACTGCTACGACCTGGGCGATCAAAATCTTCCTTCTTAAAAGTTACTTCACCTTAACAGACAGGTATTTGAAGAGGGGATGTTACACTTCTATGGTGTATTAAAATGTTTAATAAGTTTTAGTTTAGTTTTTTGCACTGAGTCCCCCCCTCTTGTTCTCCGCGCTAAGTCCCTCCCCCTTTAGAGCGCTATCACAACACAATCAGTGTGCCTCCCGCTAATGAAACTACTACACATCACATCAGATTTGTGAAGTTGTAGTGGATTGTTTTGTACCACGCTTTTGATACATGCTTTTGGGCTGAGCACTGGATAGGATCGTACTGTTAACCGTAAGGAGGGTTCGAATAGGGCCCAGGAGAGATCACTAGATTACTTAAACATGCATGGACGACATATAAAACCTCTTTAAGCATGTAAGAGATCACAGATTACTTAAACATGCATGGACGACATATAAAACCTCTTTAAGCATGTTTGATGAGGGAACAATGTTATAACATGGTACAAAGCTCCAAAAAGTCAATTTTGCATAATACCACCTCTTTAAATACAACTCTGCCTCACATTGATTGTGTCCTACTCAACTTTTACAGTACTATAAAAATGTGTGTCTATGTGACTGCATAACTGAACAATGTATACAGGTAAAGTGGTGGAAGTGTCTTGCCCAACGACACAATGCATAACCAGAAGCGGTGATCAGTCTGACAACCTTTAGGTGTCTGTGTTACCAGTGTGTGTCTGCATAGACTGAATATTAGTTTATTAGGGGGAGTTCTTCATCTATTGTGGGCAGTATGAGTTTTGTACCAGTGCTTCTTTGCTGCCCACTTTTGGTTGGACTTTTTACAGCAATGAAAAATAAAGAACGCATTGCTTAAATTTAACTATTAAAAAACATGTAATTAACTTTGTGTTGTAGTTTTGGAGACTTTCTGGGATCTGTGGACTACAGCAGCACTAAACCAGGACTAAACCAGCTATAAATCAGGCTGTCATTGCATTGGGATAAGATGGGACATTTCAAACTAATTATACTAAACTAATGGCTACACCTTTTCAAACTGATCTCGTCAGATCTCAGAAGCTAAGCGGGGCCGGGCCTGGTTAGTACTTGGATGGGAGACCGCGAGGAATATCAGGCGCCAGTGGCAAAACTGTTGTTAGTCCATAGGCGAGACACTTCACCCACATTGTCTAGTGTGAATGTGGTGTGTGTGAGTGTGTGTGGTCGGAGGGGTCTATGGCACAGATTGGCAGCTTTGCTTCCATCACCACTGAGTATGGAGGGAATGAATAATGCGCACAATTGTAAAGCGACTTTGAGTGTCTGGAAAAGTGCTATAATTCAATTCAATTCAATTTTATTTATAGAGGACATTTTAAAATACAATTAAGCTGCCCAAACTGCTTCACATAAACATTAATAAACAAAACAGATATACATAAAGTACGACACACAGGCAAAGAACAATAAAACAATAAAACACCAAGATATCCTGCCTAGCTTGAACCAAATGCCAGGGAGAAGAGGTGGTTTTTTAGTCTGGTCTTAAACAGACTGATAAGATTAATGTATTATTATTCATTCTGAACACAATCATTCCCCAAATGTTGGAAATGTTGATTTCAATTGCTAATAACTCACTTAGCATTTGGATCCAGGACCTGGAGACATGAACCCTCAAGACATTGTGATAGTGTTGGCTGTGTGTGCCAATATCCCAGTTTAAATAAGATAAGAGAATATTGTATCATATTGTCTTATTTGTCTAAGGATGCCAACATGAATCAAAGGTACTGCACATTTATACGCAATTAAGACACACAATGCGCTTTTTGTATTTTTGTCCAAATCCTATCCTTTCTCTCATCCTACATAATAACACCTTAGCACCACGCATCCCTCGCTCCCCCGCTGCTCTGCAAACTGCTCCTCCTACATTCTGAAGAGGCGCACACAGGAATTCAATTACGAGCGGCTAAACAGAGCAAATAAAAGGGCGTACAGCGGGCCGTGTTGGTTTGCACTGCCCCGATGCCACCGCTGCTGCTATATATGAAAACCTATTATAGATAACAAGCACGGGGTCTAATGGCCTGTGATGTATCCGCCCGCTCTCACCCCAGGGTGCTCCCAGGACACCCGTGGGTGCTCCGTACTTATGCATTTCAATTAAGATGGACATACCCAAATCCACTCGTGAGTGGTCCAAGAATGATTGGATTTTTTTTCTTTTTCAGCATATTTTTTTCTTCAGTGCCTTAACCATAGGAGTTGGAAGAGATGTACAGGTCTTATTAAAGAATTCATGTTGTGTTTTTTAAATAATGTTTGTAAAGGCCTTATATTGCAAAGACTCCAGTTGCTGGTGGACTGAAGTGGGAAGTAGATTTAATCAGGCTAAAAATGAATATACACCACCAGTCTTTTTCAGTGTTTTTTTTTCTTTTCTTTAGTTTACTCATTTCTACATTTTATATACATATGGAAGACATCAAATATATGACGCAAGATGTATGGAATTATGTAGCAAAGAAAAAAAAGAGAAAAACTAAAATTATATTACAACTAAAATCCAAAACATGTTTTGAGTAATTTTGAATTTTGAATTTTGAATTTTTTGTTTACTACATTCCACATGTGTCCATTCATAGTTTTGATGCCTTCAGTGAGAATCTACAATGCAAATAATCATGAAAATAAAGAAGAACCATAAATGAAAAAGTATGTCCAAACTTTTGACTGATAGTGTATGTCAGAGTTGGTTAGCTGCATGTTAATATAAATTTGAGAGGTGAAACGATCAGAGTGAGTGATAGGCAAATAGGCTTTGTGCACCAAGGTAGCAGGCTAGTTCCAGTCAGAGAGACAGATTTTTTTGTTTCCAAAACCATACCTGGAGTTCACTTTCTGAAATGGTATGTAGGTTCTTGGGTGTCCTCTGAGGATGAGAAGAGACACGTGCCTACTAAGCACTGACACCAGCATGTGCCAAAGAGATATACGCCACTATAGTTCACTCACAGAGGATTCTGCAAGGTTGTCCCCATCCGGAGATATACACTTCTTAGATAGTTAATGGAGCCTGTTATAAATGCTTAGCTGCGGGTTTTTCAGGCCAGGAAATTCAGGCTCACAGATAAAAATTGATTTAATGTGCTTTAAATTTTTCTATCTTTTTCCACATATTTTTTTCTTCAGTACTTTACAGGCAGGGGTCAGAGGACTTTCATGATTTTTTATGCTTGTTATAACAGTGTTCCCTCATCATTAAAGTAGAACTAAACACACTTTTTTTTGCCAACTATGTATATGGTGTTTCAGTAGCATTATCTACTGTTGCAGTTTTAGCGCAGACTAGGTAAATTTGCAACTTTCTCGTCAAAAACGTATAAAACTAAGTGTGTGCTGCCTCCAGTGACTACTGCAGCTACTCGTACTTGGTGACAACACAAGAGACTGCCCCGATTACAGCCAAGTGTTTCTGATTACAAACGCTTGGATGCAGGGGCGGAGTTTGAAGTGTGGATGCCTGTTAGACCAATCGCAGTCTTCCTTAATACCTCCCTCCAGACCCCGCCCCTCCTCCCCTCTCACTCTCTTCTGTAGTTCTTCAGGCACTGCCAAAGTTCTATTTTGAAGTTAGTAGATCTAGTCGAAATGTGGTTGTGGGCGGAGTTTAGGCGTTTGATCCCCCTTTAACTTTCTCAAAGATGCATTTTGATTGGTTTCCGTTTGCTCAAAAAATCCCTGTTGTCACCTGTCGCCACTCACACTTCTTTGCTTACTTGCGATCATTCAGGATACTCAGAATCTGGGTCATACGTGCCGGGTCCAGTGCAATGTCAAACAGCAATGTCAGCCATGAAAACGTGGGGCCTATCAGTTCTGCCATTTTGAACAGGAAGTCAGTGAACAAAATGTTAAAATAATGACCTTTATAAGAAATATAAAGCCGTTCTGACAACATCCTTGGTCTTTTAACTTATAACTTAAAACAGGTTATATGCTTTTATATGCTACATGCTTTCCTGGAGCTAAAAATGTTTGGTTCCACCTTATGACATCATTAGGAGGTAATCCAGGAAGCCCATAAACCTTCACCAGACACTTTCAAATGTATTTATTTATTACTTTATTTAACAGAAGACAATATATATGAATAAACATGGATTTTCATCTGCTGTCGAGAGCTTGGATTTCCAATGCCAAGATCTCAAATTTGAACCTACCAGCTATTAGCCTCATTCGAAGTGTTTGAAGTGCCATTTACTTGCACCGTGACAACGAAAAATCCAATAATACTTGTTTTTCATATTGTAAAACTTTGAACCTACCAGCTATTGTTTTTAACTTCATTTGAACTGCTTACGTTCTCTGTTCATTTACCAGATATTACAATAGCACTTGTTTCCCATATTGTACAACTTTGAAACTAGCTCTTGTTTCTAGCCTCATTTGAACAGCTTACATTTCTTTGCTTTTATTGTCACAACCCAACAAAAAACAACAATAGGCCTACTTTTTCCATATTGTAAGCTGTAAAACCTAAAACAAGATAGTTACAAACAAATAAACAAATAAAAGACAATGTTATATACTTATGATTCCCTTATTTGTTTCGGCAGGCTCCATCTTCCCCTCCTGCAAGCCGTCCGAGACCGTCTTCAAGATCACCTTCTGGTTGGGCTACTTCAACAGCTGCATCAACCCCATCATCTACCCGTGCTTCAGCAAGGAGTTCAACCGCGCCTTCCAGCACGTCCTGAGGGGGCGCTGTCTCCGCACGGGCCCCCAGACCTCCGTCCCCGTCACCTCCGCCGCCGCCGCCCCCATAACCCAGGCCCTGCCCCTCCCCGCGGCCGGTCAGGTGCCGGAGATCTCGGGCCCCTCCCCGTCCATCTGCTTCTGCTGCTGTTGTGGAGGTGGCGGTGGTGGTGGTGGTGGGA
>KN484430.1:43438-84205 GCA_000787095.1 Periophthalmodon schlosseri
TCACGGAGTAAGGTTCTTCTGAAGACATGGTGCTTCTCCAAGGGACAGGGGATGAGGGAGAACTCAGGGTCGGCTAAAGTTCTAAGGCTTTCCATCGGGGCAGCTGGGGAGGAAGTGTAACAGTTTAATCAACATCGGTGGTTTTTGAAAGATGTTATATTAAAAGGGCCCATATTACACTATTTTCTGATCTATGTTATAATGTTTCCTCATCAAAAACATACCTGGAGTTATGTTTTGTTTCAGTCACACATGTTTAACACACAAATCCTGCATATTTAGGCTGAGTTCGTCTCTCAAACAGACACACTCCGTTCCACCTGGTGATGTCATGTGGTAATACAGGAAATTTTTAAACTACATACACCTTCACTAGAATCATTTGGATAATGTCAGTTCTGGAATTGCCAATCTCTACTGAACTAAAGGTAAAAGTAGCTGTTAATTTTAAAACTACCACTACATGACATCACAAGGTGGAACAGAGCATTTTGAGCTTTGGAGATGTAGACAGACTAATAATCTAAGATCACTCAGACATGTGGGAATGAAACAAAACACGACTCCAGGTATGTTTTTGAGGAGGTAACAACATTGTAACATGCTAAAAGCTCACAAGAGTCAATTTTGTGTAATGTAGGACCTTTAAACATGGACTGTGTAAATTTACTGATAGAGGGTTCCCCACCTGCTTGTCTCCAAGGAGATGTTATTGCTTTGCCTAGAACATTCCACAGTACGGCATTAAACATATCAATCTAGCATTTATTTAATTACAGGTGTTTTATTGCTAAACAAATACACCGATTTGACCTGTTATTTGGCCCGGTGACTTCACCTGTTTGTCTCCATAGAGGTAAGTAATGCCATATTTTGAAGCAAAGAATTATGATCTCCATGGAGACAAGAAAGTAGTGGGCCCCCCACCAGAAAAGTTGCATAGTGCACCTTTATTTTGCTACTAAATTGTGTATATAGTGTTTTAATAGCATTATCTACTGTTCCTAAATCGCTACATTCGCAGCTTTGTATTCAAAAACGGTCAAAACACCTGGCTGCAAGAGTGGAGTTTGAAGTGTGGATTCCTGTTAGACCAATCACACTGTTCCTTATACCCCCAGACCCCGCCCCTCCTCTCCCTCACTCTCCCCTTTAGTCCTCCAGGCACTGCTCAGTTTAGCAGCTCTATTTGAAATGTGGTTGTGGGCGGAGTTTAGATGCCCCACTTTAAAGGTGCAATTTGTTACTTTTCTACTGGGGAGTTCACCTGTTTGTTTCCATGGAGATGTTATTGCTTTGTCCAACAGTATGTCATTCAACTTGTCAACTTATCTATGACCGTTGTATGTATCCCATTATGTTTTTATAGCACAAAAATACCTTGAAAGGCATGCAGTGAGCAGGGTCAACTCTCCACAGATCTGACATGTTACTTGGCCCAGTGGAGTCAGCTGCTTGCTTCCATGGATATAGATTAGTTTAATGCCGTACTGCGGAACAAGTGAAGAAATAACAAGAGGAGACAAGGAGGTGCTGTTTGGTAAGGCTGTCTCTTCTAAGTGAACAAAAAGGCCCCGTTGACATTTTTATATGAAACCCATTGAAGTGGTCCTGCAAGTTTTCAAAGTCCGCTTTCACGTTTCTGTGTTGAAAATTGACTTCAGAACAAACATTTTTTTGACTCTGACGTAAGCATCACATAAAGCTTGACATGTTGAGAGAATGCCAATGAATTTTGTGGTAAATTTTGGTAGTATAAAGTTGTTAAGTGTAAGATCACTTCCAAATTCAAGGCGCATAAGCTGATTGAGAGACAGAAAGTGTATGAAGGAGGTTGAGGTAAGAAGCTAGGCTAAGCTAATCTAGTATTAGCAATGACTGACATTTTTTGCGATGTACACACTGGTAATCCTGTGTTATGATAGATTATTACTACATTATTTACATATTCGATACAGGTTGTGGTTAAACATGCACTTTTTAAAGGTAATTGTCTCTTGTTTGATGAATAAGGAACAAAAATAAAGGTAAAGTTTGGCAGTGAAGGTGCTAGTTGGACTCGGAAGTGACATCATCACTTAACAATCCCATACCTTGGAAATTCTGAACATTATTGGACTTTTAAATTTCATCCACATGGTGATTTTTATTTATTTTTTATTATTTTGACTAGAGTGGGAAATTGTGGTGTCCCATGAAGCTTTGAACCGGTTACTCCTTTGTCTGATGGCAGATTCTATACTGGCTGCGCCTCTTAATGGACAATGAATACAGACTTTAAAGACAAAGCCATGTTATGCCGACTACGACGACGGTAAAATGGATGTGGTGTAATTATTTGGAGTAAAACACATGACATTTTTCTGCATGAAAATTAAACCTCTTCTCAAAGTCAAAATGTATGTTTAAAAAAGCATAAAAAATATTAAAACTGATTAAAATCAACATAAGAATTTTAGTTATGGCTCAGACTGTTTTTTTGCAGTGTTTAATGTCCAGTCCATATTTAGTTTGTTGATACACAATACACTAACATAAATAAACTTGTTTCCATTTACATTATTTTAAAAGGACCATATTGACCATATTGTACTGTAATCACGGCTGAACCTGAGTTGCTAGTTCCTTAAAGGCGCTGTACCTGATTATTATTGTCTTAAAAATGTGAAAAAGATTTTAAATTATTTGCAGTGCTCCAAAGTTATTCCTCACTCACCCTATGCATTCGGAGAATCCTAATTATTCACCATGATGAGTGTATAAGCACTTTTCACAACTTTCAGAAACCAGAGCGTGACAGTAAAGCTAACAATAACTAGCATGCTAACTCACACTTCCTGATTATCAGACAATAACATTCTTTTTAATTAGAAGTTTATATACAAATATAATATATAATGTTTTATATTTGTATATAATATACAACATTTACATAGTGTAAATATAATTGGCTGTGACAAACTAATACACCACGTTAGCAACATTAGTGAACACCTGTTATACTGTCTTTCATAAGTTTCCACCAAACAATTGTAATCTCCATAATTTATTTCAAACTGTCATTTCTATTCATTATCTTTCCTGTCACATTAATCAGGTGACTGCCTGGACTTGTATATAACAGGTGTGAAAATGAATCCTTCATGTCTGAAGAAGGGCTTGACCCCTAAACGTCACATTGTGGTGCCATTAAAATAATAAATTGGGAGCTCGAAAGAATTGCAGTGCAGATCTCTTCTTTCTTTTCTACAGTTTTTGTCTTTGGACCCAGCACGCAGTCGAAACTTTTATCGGATGTACATGTCTCTTTCTACCAGAGTTGCAGTTGTAGTGAGGCTCGTTCTGCTTTCTGACTGGATAATCATCTCGAGAACCAAAACATCAAACTATAACATCAACAACTTGTCCATCATGTTTTTGTAATTAAGAATAAATCAGCAATACAATTGTTCTCAATCAAAGCAATATTTGATTTGAACATATTTACCTCGTATTGAGACACAAATAGGTCCTGTTTATGAAATCTGAAGGAGGAATTCTACGTATCCTTCTTTCAATTTATAACATGATTGCAAAGGCAGGTTCAAAAGTCAGACTGAGGCAAAATATATAACCTTTAAGGTGCATATGACAGGTTTTCATGTTTTTCTAATTATGACTTGGTTTGGTGGAACAGAACCTTGTGTTAAATATTTATCATAGTTTTAGATCAGTTAAGTCACTGTTTATGGGAAAAAATTCAAGTTTGAAAACAAAAGTACAAAAATACAGAAATTCACAGTGAGTTCTACAACAGAATACCTACCTATGTCATCATTTTCTGACAATTTGAACCTTCACTTAACTAAAATAAAGTTGTCATTGATTCTTATTAGTCTAATTGTAACTATTGTGCTATTTAGACAAATTTTGGCCCTTGTTTACATTATGGTTGGTAGGTAACAGTTATGTCATATCTGCTGCCTGTGTCCAACCCGGAAGCAAAATTATAGACTTTACTAATCTATAAAACTGTATATCTATTTTTAGTAAAATCTTAAAATAATGTTAATTATGTTTTAGTGAAATGAGTGGCCTAACCCGTCATGTGCACTTAAAATTAGAGCTAAATTCCTGTTCAGAAAGCAGTTCGGTTTCAAGACAACTGTAGTCTACTGTTCTGAGATGTGAGGCTAAGTTAGTGATTTCAAATGGGTGAACTGTGAGTGCTTCTCCTTTTTATTTCAGGGCTCGAGAGGCTAAGGACAGGTCTGTGAAGTGAAAAACACTCTACTGAAGCTGCTGAATACAAGTCAGTCACAACCATTTCGGCGCAGTCTACAGGAGGACACTTACCGTCGTCATGGCGACAGCTTAGATGATAAAAACACCCTTTGACTGCTTCGACAGAGCCTGGACCAGACCTTGGGCTGTCTGGATACTGTCACCGTTCACCGGAGTCAATCTCAAGTTTCAGTGTGCATTTTAATCAGAGTGGAGGAAAGAAAATAGCCTCAAATATAAGAAGATTGATTGGTTTCAAATTCTAGAGCTTGGGATTGAATGTCAAAAACTTAAAGGAACTGCATGTAGCCTGTGTAGTGGTGATGCGTGCTCCCCCTTCCTCTAATAAAGCGCCCTCTTACTCATGCTTGGCCCCCTGACCTCTCCCCCCTCTGATGCCAGACGCCGCCAGGAGCCCATCAAAACTTAAACATTGCGTGGTGAGTGGCAAAGCTGTCTGGTTATAGTGTTAAGACGTGCGTTAAGATAAGCTAATGCTAATGTTGCTTTTAGTTGTGGTACGTGTCGATCATTCTAGATCATTCTAAAGCTTTTCGCCGTTGGGTGTTGGATCCCCACCAGTGTGTTGGCCTGGGAACGACAAGCCCCAAATTTCCCCTGTCTCTCCTTGTGTTCATGTATCTCCAGATTATGTTTTTATGTTGTGCATGATTGGTACTGCTCCCGTCCGTGCCGGTGCCGCCGTTTTCCAGTGAATGAACGAACTCCCTCTGCTCTCTAAACCGTGAGGGGCCATGGGGTTGGAGCATGGGGAGCACTCCAGAGAGCTCCCTGGTTACATATTCTTGTGGTGGAGCCTTGTACAAGAGAGTTCGTCCTGCTTCAGGCATGTTTTTGATGAGGGAACGACGTTATAACAGGGTAGAAAGCTCCAAATTTGAACCCTGCTTACGGTTAGTTGTGCGATTCTGTCCAATGCTCAACCCACGAGCCCACACCACAATTCTCCATAAAGCAGGATACAAAACCCATGACAAAACTGTACACGACAACTTCACAAACCTGATGCGATGTGCAGTAGTTTCATTAGCGGGATGCACGCTCATTGTGTTGTGATGACGCTCTGAAGTGGAAGTGACTTAGCGCAGAGAGCAAAGGAAGGAGAAAGTCAGAGCATCAAAAATGAAACTGACACTTATAAAACATGTTAATACGTTGTTTTCGGTGA
Organism: Periophthalmodon schlosseri; assembly: GCA_000787095.1. Classification (NCBI taxonomy): domain Eukaryota; kingdom Metazoa; phylum Chordata; class Actinopteri; order Gobiiformes; family Gobiidae; genus Periophthalmodon; species Periophthalmodon schlosseri. The sequence continues at coordinate 48,891 of KN484430.1, forward strand.
ATATAGCATTTTCAGAACAATAAAAAGCAACATGGTGATTTAAATATGTTATGTGTTAGCAGGTAATACCCCATAGAAGTAAAATACTCCCTCTTTAACTAATGGCAGGTGCCCAGTCCCCCATTGAGGTTTTTTCTGTGCATTTAGTGGGAGCAGCTTTCTTCTCAAAAAGTTGATTGGCGAGAGACTATCACCAGGTCCCAGTGTGTGCCTGTGACAGTAGTGATAACTCCTTTTAAACACTCTTTAGACAATAAAATGTGATTTTCAACAGTAAGTCATAATACTTTTATATTCCCACGTGGCCTTATATCTGTGTAATCCCTCAGTCGTCCAGTAGGTTCCATAGTGGTCCATGGGCGTGTACTGGTCTATGTGTCTTATTCTTGTTCTGATACAGCTCAAGATCATTCTAAAGATATTCAGGAAAGGTTCATTTATGTCCTGTGAATGTGACTTTTTTAGTATCGATACCAGCTCAAATGAGTATCTAGTTTTAGTTCTAGTTTTAGTATCTGATTTTTGATACTTTTGACGACCCTAATGTGTCCATACGCCACATTGTTCTCTGGCAGACACTTGTACCTTATGTCTCACACATAATTTAATTTTATTGTGACAACCAATGCAGCGCTTTACCACCACCTTGTGGACAGAAGGGTGAAGCAGAGTGACTTGTGATATGAATTACAAGCAGAAGGCCCATGTTCTACAGGCGTTTTCACACAGTAGGCCCATGCGTGTCGAGAACCAAGTCCCTGTAATCCCCCAGTCCCTGTTTAGTCAGACAAACATATTTTGCTTGAGTTCACACTTTGACTGTGGCTGAAATTGGCTTTTAAGAAGATCTTTTATGCTTTAGTCTGCTATATAATTATAATCTATGACACCCATAGATCATGATGTTATAATTTAGACATTTTAAATCACAATATTGATCTAAAACGACTTAATAAAAGAAAGAAGGCCGCTGACTTCTGCATTCGAAAACTGTGGTGAGAGCTGACTAAACATTATCACAACAAAAAGCCGCATACTGTCAGCTCCTCCTATGGATAGCTGCACATCACACTAGTGAGTAGCAGATTTTTTCATTTGTACCAAATTGACTATGCAGTGCTGCCAAATCCTACACATATCACCAATTAAGAAAATAAAACTGGAGAATGAAGTAAGCACAGAGCAGTGGCGGTGAAAACGGAGGTAGATCCGAGCAATGACGTCTTGAATACACAAGTATAAACATGCAAGAATCATGCTAAATACAGCACTCAGAGGGTAAATGAGAATGGGGAACAACAAAACATGTTTAAAGGCTCTGAAAAGTACATTTTGCAGAATAGATCCACTTTAACAAGGGCATTTGTAAAGGGCCTAGAACGTTTAACTATATAATTTAACTTGAACTGTTATTAAAACAAATCTTCGACAAATATTCACACACCTATAAACACAACCTTATTGCTGTTTCTTTTTTTCAAAGCTTTTGACAGTTAAAAGAAACCATATTAAACTAAAACAGTATCAACACAGAAATAGCATGTAGGCTACATTGGGTGTTTACACAGATGGCCACAGTGAAAGTTCAACTGTGTGAGTAGGTCAGTAAGTCTGACACTGAAAATCCAGGAGAGAATGATCAACCAGAAAGACGCTGAGCTCAAAAAGTCTTTCCAAATTAAAGGAAACCCATTATGTCTACAACGCATCTGTGAGGGGCAAACTCAGCCTGAAGCAGGAACTTGCAAGTGCCAAGTGTGAAGTTTCACAGCTGAAAGAAAAACTGAATAACCAGGCAAAGCTCAAAGAGGTTACACAGACTCTCCAAGATACAGACAGTAAGCTACAACATCAGACCACTGCTAACAACGAGATCCTTTATCTCTACAATACATCTGTGAGGGATACCGTAAACTTGAAGCAGGATCTCGCTAGTGCCCGCCGTGAAGTTTCAGAGCTGAAACGAAAACTGAACAACCAGGGTGAGACTAAAGAGCTACAAAAGACAGCTCAGAGTCAAGTGCCTCTGGTCTCTGTCAGTGTGTCTGAATGTGAAGGTCAGAAAGATCAGAAAAGAGAAAGAGCCCCAACCCACAAACTCAACTCTGAAACTACAGCCATCCAGGCCGTTCTGGATGCAGCGGTGAAAGAGAAAACAGAGCTGTCGGAGAAAATGGGGGGCCTCTGCGCTAAACTTTACTCCTCGCGGGGCAGATGTTCAGCCTGATCCTACAGCAGAGGACAGAGCTGAACAAACTCAACGGGAAGAAGTTGGTTGTCCAGGTACCACAAACTATTAACCATTTCCAAACACTGCCTTTGCCCGCTAAAATAAAAAACAAAAAAAAAGTTTGTGTTTTGAGTATTTCGTATTTATGTAAAAAAATAAAAATAAAATAAAGTAAAATAAATATATAATAAGTAAGTAAAAGTGAATGGACTGTACAGCAGTTGAGCAGCTTCTAACTGATTGATTGGAAAAAAAAAACACTGCACATATTACCTGTAGGCTGTATAATACCAAAATAATACCAAAATTTCAAACTCGCTTTTGATACTAAAGAAAGGACTCGATACTCAATACTGATTCCGATACCACAATGATAATAAAAAACTCTTTATTTAAACAATAGAATGTCATTTTCAACATTAAACTTGATGATTTCTGTCCTGTGAATGTGACGTTTTTAGTATCGATACCTGCTCAAATGAGTATCAAGGTTCGATACTAGTTTTAGCATCGATTAGTATCTGATTTTTTATACTTTTGATAACCCTAGCGCAATTTAATAAAAAACAGCGTCCACTTTACAATCATCTGAATAACCTTTCTCAAACATCTACCTGGGGGGATTTGTTCTCTATGTAACAGCCTCATCTGGACCTGTCTGCTGTGAGGTGCACAGGCGGCTCACCTAGTAGAGATTTAGTAAATAATTATAACCACTCACACACAGAGACCAGAGGGCCTTTAGGAGCTCGGAGACATGAGAAGTCACCCGTTTATCCACAGTTTCACCAGCAGAGGGCGCTGATGTTATCATTATAGAGGGCTAAATATAATTTGTGCCTTAAATTCTCTCTAAGATCTCTCCAGTTTGGACTAAGTGTACAGGAGTAGATATACTCTTTCACTCAACCCTTTGTTTCATTACAGGTCATGAATTTAAAACCTATCACTGTGCACTCTATGAAAAAGTAGGTTGGCCATATCTGTCAGAAGAGAAAAACACTGTATAAAATATATTTATAAGGGACTACTTAATAGACTGGTTGAATATCTCACTTGCCTGTTGAAACTTTTAATACAAGCTCACATGATTGTCTACATCTAAAAACCGGACGCACTAGAACTGAAATGGGAAAAAAAGCTTTTGGTTATTTTGTTTCCCAAAAATTGAACACATTTCAAGACATGCAAAACTGGATATATTGGTGCCTCTAATGCACTTTAATAATCTGCTGATAAATATTTATAATCACACCTGCAGCTTTTTTTAATGTTTTAAATAGACTTATGCAGTTATTCGTTGTTTGTTTTTGTTTGTATTGTTCTTCTTTATTTTAACAGGGCACCCATGAAAAAGAGTGTGGTACTCTCATTGATCCTCCATTGGACACTCTGTCTAAATAAAGATAAATGAAATGAAAAATAGATAGTTAATTTCAAACTGCCCAGATCTACACTGCTGCCAAAGTATAAAGTATGCAAAAAGTGTTGTTGCTAGTTTGTTTTACGCAATTTTATACAAAGTCCTATTAAAACAGATTAAAGCTTAATTAGTTGTTTCAATCGACAATCCACTCTGAGCAGGCGAGGCGCTGCAGTGTTCTAGCCCTGTTGTAGAAGGCGAGCTACATTATGTCTTGATGCAGTGTAGGTACTAAACAGTATTTTGTCCCGCTTTGGCCCCTGGTGTGGGCCCTTGCAGCGGTCCGCGTGGCCGACAGGAGGCGCTGCACTGCGGTCCGTGTCTCGCTGTGGAGGAAATGGCATGTCTGCCTCGGTGGCGCTTAGCTTTAGCTTTAGCTATTTACATCAGAGTTAGTGAAGAGTGAAGCCTACATTTTGTCTAATGCCAGTTATTGTAGATCTGGACGCAAACACCGTGACCCTTAGCGCAGCTTCTAAAAGCCTGAGGTCAGCGTGAATCAGAAGGTCTCAGTTCTACTCACCGGACCGGCGCATTCGCCGCGGTTTGCTCTGTTAGCTATTCATGCCAAGAAATTTACCAGAGGTTGAGCCGAACTGAGCTCACTGGACTCGGAGCGAGCTTGGGTTTAGGTTAGAGGAAGAGTACACGGACAAATATGTGGCTGTTAGCTGTGCGGCAGTAGCTCCTTTCGGAACATACGGGCTTGTTTGCCCATATACTGCCCAAGTGCTTCATGTAGACTGAGCTATGGCGCTGCACTAGAGCCACACAGGTCAACTGGTAAGCGCGTATATGATCATGTGTTTTAATCGTTGAAGGTTTGTGCTGTCAATACGCAATTGTGTGTGATGTTTTTCGGCAGCAACTATTTGTACGTGTTTGTAAACAAACTAAAACGTGTAAAGCTTGTTGTCTGAATCAGTATTCAGTTTGGGTTGTGCTATTCTTTGCAGCATTCGCCTCAGCCTCAGAAGCAGTGCCTCTCCGTCATGGATCCAAGACATCCTCCTATAGGGCCTGACTGGGGTCCACCACCTCCTGGCTGGGGGGGACCTCACCCAGACTGGGGGCCTCGAGGTGGCTGGCCTCCTCCAGATGACTGGCACCCTCCTCCTGGTGGCTGGGGGTCCCGTGGACCTCCACCACCTGATTACTGGGGGCCTCGTGGGCCACCGCCTGACTGGGGCCCCCGAGGGCCTCCGGGGTGGGGTCCTCACCCACCTCGGGACTGGGACCCCGAGGAATGGAGAAGGGAGGAAGAGTGGCGACGCTGGCATGAAGAGTGCCGAGCCCGAGATCCCTGGGGTCCACCAGGACCACCACCTCCCTGGGACCTACCCCCAGATCCATGGGGCCCAGAGCCTCCCCCTATAGGCCCACCTCCTGCAGCCCTTCCCCCTCCATTGCCCCCTGTGGATTTACCTCCCCCAGGAGTACCTCCTTTGGGAGGCCCTCCTCCAGGCTTGCCTCCTCCAGTTGTGGGGTTACCTCCTCCTGGGGTGCCTCCGCCAGGGATTCCTCCTCCAGGGCTGCCTCCTCCAATAGTTCCTCCTCCAGACTGTCCCCCACCCTTTGGCTTTCCGGGCTTCCCTCCTGGGAGCTGGAGTGGAGCAGTGAGTGCTTTCTCAATATATTAAAAATAATATACTTTCCTTGTGTCACTTTTGATTTTGTGTCAAGCTAACTCCATAACACGTCCTGTCTTTGTGTCTATCTGCAGAGTTCTGAGGCCGACACAGAAAAGCCCATTTGGGTCAGTCACACTATATATTTGTTTTGCCTGTCCTTGGAATGTTCCTGATGTTTATTCTGACTCTGAATTCTCATGTTGCAGATTAAAGCACTGCTCTCTGCCCCCCCTGGCACTGAAACAAAGCCTGCTGAAGTGGCCACTGGTGCCACTGCACCTCTTCCTCCAGGAACAGAACCAGTGCCCCCAAAATCCAAGAAGGTCTCCAAACATATAGGGCTGCTGGGAAAACACGTTTCTAAGGAGTGGGTCCACTAGTCTTCTACAATACTACTTTTAGTATGGAGTAGAGTTTTGAAAATAAGTTAAGCCATTGTCTTTGTTCACAGACCTCCACCAGGCCGATCCATAGGTACAATATCTTACGTTGGGGTAAGAGCCATGGAACATTTTAAGCTATTTTGCTGTATTTCCATTAAGTCCTACTTGGCTCTACTGTGATCTGCATTCATGTACCCAACTCAGCCCCACTCAGCAACTTTGCTTTGTACTATGTAGAACTGGGTGGCACCAGGACGTGAAACAGGATCAGCTTGACAGACACTAAAACACTGTGACAACTGTTCCACACTACAGAATAATTTTATTAAGGCCAAAATTTGAATCCTCACAGGCGATTTTGAAGCCACTGCACACCTCGTGTGGTGTCTGGGTGACCCTGAGCTGCTCTGTCATAGCATAACCATAAAAAAATCACCACTACTGCACCAACAAATCAGGGCGTCAGGGGCAGACAAAGTGACAGACACACAGGAGGATACAAACACAGGGATTTAATATCTCATACAACTCTTCTCATGTCTGTGCTCTGCGCTTTTTCAGTTCCAAAAATTTGACTATTTGGTCCAAAGGGACTGAGGTGAGGTCTGAGGTATAGCCAAGTAGAAAGTGATGGAAAAGAAGATGGTCTCAATCTTTCTGATTATTCAGATGTGATTTCTTATCTGTTTGTTTTCATATTTAAAGCCATCATGCGGATCCATTGAGAGAGACGACAAGGTGAAGTTCACCTTTAGCTTTTCGTCATTTTTTGGGAATCCCAAATCAATGGTCACAGGAGTTCGAGTTCACTTCACGGCTCTTAATGAAAATGTAAGGATCCGTTCTCTTTACCATAATCACAATATCTAAAACTCCTTGGAGACAAAATTCTGCGTCTCACCTTGTATTCATCACATGTTTCCTGTTTCCTTGTACTACAGAACAAGCATATCGCCACAGACATTAAGGTGCCAGATGGTGGAACATCAATTGTGGACCCTGAAATCTATGAGGGTGTGGTGAGCCAGCCCCTAAAGGAGGCTGCGCCGGGCGAGCGCAACTACCCAGGGCAAGTCAATGTGACCATCGGCAAGCTCCTGACCAACCTGACCTACGAGAAGAAAGACTGCTCTGTCACTCTGCTAGAGAACGACCACATCCTCCTGAACCTCCTCACCGACTTAGTCACAAACAAACGGAAAGCCACCAACATCAGGCCCAAGATCCCAGAGACCTTCAGCCACACGGGCGAGATGAGAGAGAAGGCAAGTGCTGTCCTGGCTTTACACGAGAACAGGGATAGAGATAGATGGAGACTTTATTGATCTTGAAAAAAGTATAGCTGTTCATATAAAAATGTGCACGCAATTAGATATAAAAAATCAGATGCTAGAGTTATCACAAGTATTGAAAATCAGATACCAATTGATTCGAAAACTAGTCTTGAAACTAGATATCAGTACTCATTTGACGAAGTATCGATACTAAAAAGTCACACTCACAGGACAGAAATGAACCTTTCTTGAATAGCTTTAGCCGTATTGATCTTTAGCTGTATCAGGCCAAGTGTAAGACACATAGACTAGTACACACCCATGGACCACTATGGAACCTACTGGACGACTGAGGGATTACACAGATATAACCCCACATGAGGATAAGATCAAAATTTCGAAAAGATTAATTTAATGTTGAAAATCACATTCTGTTGTTTAAATAGTGTTTTGATTATTATTATTATTTATTATCACCGTGGTATCGGAATTGATATTGAGTATCGAGTCTATTCCTTAGAATCGAAATTGAGTTTGAAATTTCAGTACCGTGACAACCCTATCAGATACTAATAAACACCATAACTAGATTGTCATTTCAATGTTTCCCATAGATTATTCCACAAGTTTGTTTTTTTTTGTTTTTTTTTTATAACTTAATCTAATTTAATTCAAGTATAAATTTCACTTTCTGCCTATATTTAATCTTTAATCATTTTTGACCAGTGTAGTACTTGTTATAAGTTCGATTTACACAATGAGTGTATGTGTGACAAAATTGGACCTTAGTTTAGAATAATCTTGATTTATCAGAACTATGGTAACATAAAAAGTACTATTAAGTTGTTGTGAAAATCTGTTATCTGAATAACATGGCTCTGGGTATTTCATTCTAAGTATTTCATTTCTGTTTGTTGTTCTTCAGGGCGTGATCGTGAGCTTTAAAGACCAAACTGAAGGTGTGATCAAGTGCGACCCTCATGGAGAGATCCCATTTGACATCACGGAAAACTTCAGCGACGTGGACTTTACGGAAGAAGACGTAAACGAAGAAGTGGAGTTCACAGTCATTGAGGTAGGAACTGTCGGCTGAAATTGTGTGGGTTTTCATTAAAAACTAATTCATTTTAAATGTTTTGCAGTGGTAAGTGAAGCTATTCTTCACTTGCCTTATGCATTCTGAGCATCCTACTTATTCACCACAATGATTTTATAAGCCCTTTTCACAGCTCTCAGACACCATTTACAGAGTTTTGTCATGCCAGTAAAGATAACAACAAATGGCATGCTAACGTGCACTTCCTGATTATCTGCTGCACTGTACATAACCATACTCATAGCCATTTATTGTACACAATACTTTTGTAGTCTTATAGTTTTACTCTACTAGCGCAGTGGTGTTAGATTTGAGGTCTTATGTATTTTAATAGTTAGTTTTTTATTTATATTTTGATTGTATGCTTCTTATTTTGCTTTCTTGAACTTTAATTTCCCCATTGTGGGACAATAAAGTTTGATCTTATCTTCATCCACAGTTCTAGTAGAAGGTTCATCCAATTAAAACTAAAAGTAAGAAAAGTTTCTTCAACATTTTTTTCCACAGCTCCGTGCAGGGAAGCGCGCCATCCGGATCCGCAGAGTCAATGAGCCTCTGCTCTTCACTCTAAGTTCACTGGCCACTGAAGAGCTGGAGGAAGAGGAAGAAGAAGAAGAGGAGGAGGAAGAAGAGGCACAGGCAGTTACAGAAGACCTGAGTGACCAACCCCTCCAGCTGAGAGCAGACATCCCCCTGTCCAACTTCGAACTGGACACAGGGCTGTATGAGGGGGTTGTGAGCCAGCCCATCATTGAGCCCACGGTTGGTCAATTTTGATGGACGTTTGGATTAGGATGTTAGTTCTCAGTGATTGGGGGGGCTACATTAAAAAATATCTGAGATGGTTGCGGGCCAATAAAGAGACTCACTTCAAAGTAGATTACCAGGGGTTTTAAAACTTAAGACTGTTTAAAGAGGGGGTATTATGCAAAATTGACTTTTCAATATTTCTACCATTTTATAACTTTTCCACATTAAAAACTTGCCTGAAGAGGGGTTACGTCATCCATGCATGTTTGAGTAATCTAGCGATCTCTCCCGGGCCCTATTTGAACCATCCTTATGGTTAGCAGTAGGAACCTGTTCAAAGCTCAAGCCTACGTCACCCATGCTCCCACATGGCAATTTTCCATAAATAAACAAAAACATGATACAAAACAGTACACTACAACCTGATGCGATGTGCAGTAGTTTCATTTGTGAGATGCAGGCTGATTGTGTTGTGATCTCTCTGAAAGAGGAGTGACTTAGTGCGAAGGGAGGGGGACTCAGAGCTGCAAAAATGAAACTGAAACATTTTATTACGTTGTTTTTAGCGAATATAGCATTTTCAAAACAATGAAAGGTGACTGCTAACATAATTAAGTCACCATGTTAACCCATAAAAGTGTAATACCCCCTCTTTTATCTTTAATTTGATGGACCCAGGAAGACTAGCTGATTACACTGCTGTCAGCTAATGGGATCATATAAATAAACAAATCATTCAAACTACAATTATCTGACTGACTTTACTTCTTTCTAGGCCACATCGAAGGGATATCCGGGTCAGATTCACGCAATGCTTGGAACAAACAAGACCAACGTGACGTTTGACCACAGAGATTGTGGAGTGACGCTGCTAAAGTACGACCAAGTGCTCATGAACCTCCTCATCGATAAAACTAAGGGCAAGAAGAGAGCTGCCAACATCAAGCCCAAAATCCCATTCACCTTCACCCACACCAAGGAGAAGAGGGAGAAGGTACGGACCCAGAAACACCGGGGCAGTCTGATCCACGAGATGATTTTTAAAATTCACTTCTGTTCAGTTGCTTCCATTGGCATCATTTGAAGTGCATTTGACTGATTAATGTTTTTTAATTATGACTTGGTTTAGTGGAATAGTACCTATGGTAAATATTTATCATACGTCTACATCATTTCAATGGCAGTTTGTGGAAAATAGTTGAGATGAAAAGTACAAAAAACAAGTAGCACTGAGTTCTTAGTTGGAATCCCAAGAACTGTAGAACTGTCATCAATTCCATTCAAAATGCAGACACAATTTACACATAAGGAAGGCTGATAGTTCTTTCTGATAGTTTAAACATTGATTTAATGAAACACATGTGTTAGACACGTTTTGATAACAAATTGGTTGTCATATCTGCTACCAGTGTTCAACCAGGAAGTAAAATTGTAACCTTTACCAAAATTGCAAAACTAGAAAAGACTAGGCACAATTTTTAGAGAAATCTTATTTCTCTAAAACATAGTCAACATTAAGAGATTTAACCTCCTGAGACCTGAACTCTTCATGGCTGCTTTATTCATTTTTTCTCTTTGTTATTTTGGGAGCTGATGAGTGTAAAAACAAAGAATTATCTTTTTACATTATGAGAAAAATGATGTCCACATATGAGGACATTCGTTGTACGTTTTAATCATTTTGATAGAAACAGTAAAAAAAACAGCACATTTAAATAATGATTTGCAAAAACTATTTGTTAAGTGCCTGATCACAGCAACATTGTTCCTGAGTAAAAACAAAATGAGAAACAAGAATTGTGCCTCTTGGAACAATGTGGCTTGAAGTGCTTCTAACAGGTGAAGACATGAGCCTTTAACAAAGTCCATCTTGAATCTAAACTATATGTTATACTCTTCTATCATCACTAAGTGGCAGTTTAATGACCTCATATGTGGACACCAGGACCTCACTAAGTGGCAGTTTAATGAACTCATATGTGGACACCAGGACCTTGTAGACCAAAAAATTGTATTGTGGCCTAGACACCCCAAAATGTGTTGTCCACATATGAGGACACAGGTCTCAGGAGGTTAAGTAGTCTGAACTGTCACATGCACTTTAAATGGCCTATATTATGCAAAAGTTTAGACCAAAGAAATGATTATTACATTTTCATGTAAAGAGATCTGGCTGAAGGACAACACAGCAACTATCCATAGTGACCCTGTGGAAACTAGCAGAGGTGAAACTGTACAAAAATGTTAACAAAAGCAGTATGGAAGCTAAACTCCTTCAGTGTCCGCCCAGATCTCCTTTTCCTCCTCTTCCAGCTCTTTGAGAGGCAAGCTGACATGTGGCAGCCTAACTTTTCCTGATCCTGACCTGTCCTACTGTTAACTCCTGCACCAGGACTACTCATGTGTTTAAAGTGCCCTTAGGGTAGTGCTTCTCAAACTTTTTCCGGTGCGTATATGTAAAATAAATCCATGCCCCCCCACAGCCTCGAGAGATTATAAAGTATTATATTTGAGTAAAAATAAATAAATAAATTTTGCATTATATAAATTCCCAAATGAACATGATAGTAGATAGACAGTAATAATGCTATACATGTATTTATGTAATTGTCATTAAAACAGTCTCTCTCAGGTTTGGGCATGAAGCCCTAAACTGGCACAACACAGAGCCTCAGTGCTCAGCTTATATTCAAGCCTCCTCTCCCTCTGTCTCTCCTCTCCTCCTCTCCACTGCTTTATGGGCCTTTTTAACCATCAGATGTTCATCAGAACATCCTTGCATCTTAATTTACTACCTTTTAACTAATTTTCACTTTCCTCCCATTTATTATTTGTTCTAGGGTGTCATCAAAAAGCTGGGTGCAGTACAGGGCACCATAACTTCAGAGGAACATGGAAACATCCCATTTGATAAAAAGGAGAACTTCAGCGACACAGAGTTCAGCTCCAGTGACCTCAATAAAGAGGTGGAATTTACCCTGATACAGGTCAGAACAACTCTCTACTCATGACTATGATCCTACTTATTTGGAGAAGTGCCAGTATTTTAATGGCAAATTGCAATTGCGAATGGAGTGAATGACACAAGGTTACATGTGGTTTTCTGCTTTTTCACAAATGGTTTTCATTCACAGGTAAAAACGAAGAAGCACGCTATCCGCCTCCACAGACTTAATCGAATTTCTGAGCAGCTTCTGCTAGAGAAAAAGAAGCGGCAGGAGCAGGAGGAGCTACGCAGACAGAAAATGGAGGAGAGAAAACAGGAGCTGGAGAGGAAGAAGAGAGAAGAGGAGGAGAGCCGCTTGGAGGCTGAGAGGAAGAAAAAGGAGGAGGTGGCTGCGGCATTGGCTGCTGCTCGTGACAAGGTGTAGTACTGGTGACGCTGGGGCTTGCAGACATGGCGACTTATGATAATAAGCTTGCTCTCAACTTGGGGCTATTTAATGTTAAACTGAATGGTGCTAGTGTCAAAATGGCCTTTTTTCTACTTCATTCCTTTATCCATTTATGAGGTACTCCATATTGTCACCCTTTGTTTAGCTCTTTAGCTTCAATGTCTTAGTTTAAACCAAATTTGAACCCTGTCTTAGTCTTTTTGTCACTTTTGTATGATTGCATATATTAATTTGCTATTCTCGTCCGTGTGTGTAGTTGACTCCTCTGGGATTCATGATGCGTGGGCCAGACCCGGATGAAGTTGTTAGTAAAGACCGCTTTAATGGCACTGTGCTAAAAGCCATCTGCAAACACCCTCCCAAGGAGATCAAGATGGAATCAGAGGATCCAGAATCAGAACCAGCCCGAAACGGAACACGTCTGTTCCCTGAGGTTAGTGTTTGAGAAGTACGCTCTTACAATAGAACTCGTGCACTGACATTTTCCATCGAAATATGCTCTTCAATATTCCAGAGTTGAACAACTATGGGCAGCACAACAAATTTGTTTCTTTTTTTTACTAATTGTTGCTTTTTTACCTCAGTTTTGTCCGGGGAGCTCAAATTAACTTTATACATCAACATGGAAACAAAGTCTTTCTGTTGTTGCTCTGACTGTGCAGAGCTTAGCTAGCATTATAGCTAACTGTAGAGTAGGGCTGAGCAATTAATCGAGAGGTCGACTTTCAGTCATGTCTCATCGTCAGTGATATGGTATACGTATCAGTGACAATATGTATAATAATCTGTACACGGCCTGCAGTGTTATTGTTTAGCTAACTGTTAACTGCTTTTCTACTCTACTAGTTTTTTAGAGATCAGGCACAAAGTAAATATTAAGCAGAGTTGTAAACTTTTGTTATTTGACTGTATCTTACTACCCCATGTAGCTGGGTAAATCCAAACTAAAATCTTCTTTACAGCCTGGCTTGAGACACTGGCAAAGGAGGAGTGACCAAAGTCAAACAGAGCTGTGCAATCAGGTTTATTCAATTCATCTGTCATTTAGAACAAAATCAAATGTCTCTCACCTTTTTACAGAAAAAGCATGTTGTCATGGCTGACCAGGCATCCATCTACCTAAATCAATTTGAAGTCAATAATTAAGATAAAAATGGATTTAAAGAAAAATTCTGGACCCAGAACCAAATCAAAAAGCTGAACTCTGTAAAAAAACCCTTTCTTTTCTCTTAAAGTGTGCATGTTACAGGTAAAAATCAAGGTAGAGAAGGAGGATTCAATGGCGGTGCCTATTAAAGAAGAGAAGGATGAAGAGAAGGAGGTGAAGGAGGAGAAAAAAGAGGATGTGAAGTTGAAACCAGACACTGGGCTGCTGGTGATGACTGTAGATGGACAGCAGAAGAAACTCTCCTTTGAACGCAAAGACCTACTTACACGGGCCACTATGCTGGTCGGAGACAAGGTGAGCTGCTGTTCTTCTTGTATATTTGGTTCTAACAGTTTGGTTTTAATTATAAATGTGAGTAGATGTTGAAATGGTTTGACAATGGATGATTAATTTCTAAAGCATCTGTACATTTAGTTCTAAGGCAAGTTAAATGTAGTTGTAGACCACATTTTGTACAATAAATGCACAATATAAGTGCATTTAATAATACGATTTATTAATTAATCCCAGGCAAGAAATAAATAAAACATAAATAATTAGATTAAAAGAGTTTATTGCGGACAGAATCCCCCATTTATCTTTTGCACATCTAGAAGGAACAGTTTGGAGCCAATAGTTGTTATTTTACAGCCATTGGAAACTAATATTTTGTTGAAGATTTCAGCAGTAATGAGAGGTTAGTGCTAGTCGGGTCCGGAGGGACGGAAGTGATCACATTGCTCTAGTTGCCACAGTAATGTGTTGGCTTCTGTTGCTATGAACAGGCCTAAATGTTATATTTTTGGCTTTTTTATATTTTATGTTGTGGTGTAAGCTGAGATAAGGATAGTAGGTGACAATTTTGTTTTTTAAAGTTACTTCTGCTAACATGTTAACTAACCCAAAACATTTTCCTAACCACAACCTTGACCATTTTCCACACCTTAAGATAATCCTGTTCCTAAACTTAACCATATCTTAATCTTAATCATTTCCCTAAACTTCATCACTTCAAGCAGGCCTCCCCTCCTGACCCAACATTCTAGCATTAACCATAGTGAAAGTAGTGCAATGGTAACACAAGGGTCTGAGAGCAACGTGTGTATTTGTGCAAAGGTACGCTTTAACATTGCAACTCGGCAAGAAACCAACGAGGAAAGAGCTGCTTACGTAGAGATCCTCAGTGATTCGTTTGTGGAGTCTGCGGAGGAGCGACATAATGTAAGCACCTCTACACTGACAGAACATGGGCCTTTCTATAGTTGCTAGTGTCTGATTCTGATGGGGCTTTGTCTGACCCAGGGCATTGTGATAGAGTTTTCTGACAGCTCAGGTTTGATCAAATGCAGCCAGAGTCCCCAGCTGTACTTCCAATTGTCTGAGGTGATTGAGAGGAAGAAACTGGAGCTCAATGAGAAGGTGGAATTTAGCATTGTCCCGGTAAGATTTCCCAACTCTTTCTGTTGAATACTTTTCTTTGCATTATGGTCCTTTCTATCTAAAATGTTTTGCACTGTCCATTTTTCAAGCATGAAACATTGGAGGGCGAGCAACAGGCGATCCGGATTAAACGTTATACTGAAAGCATGTTTCTGCCTGTGAAGAAATTGTCTGGAGTCACTGCCAACAAGCACAAGGTGAGGCTTATTAAGAGCCAAGACCAACCAATGATAGATAAAACAGCAGCAGTGCACTATTACAGTACTATTACAGTACAATAATATATTTTTATTGTTCATAGCCAATGACCATCAAGCTGTCCATGCCTTCTGAGGAGGAGTGAGTTTCTAAAACGTTCTTCTTTGTAATATTTAGCACCTTGGACTTTTTCATGAGTTGTTTATATATCTTTTTAGGAGGAAGAAGGCAGAGGCAGAAAAACTAAAGGCTGTAGTGAAGAACCTGAGAACACAGGACAGTAAAAGTCGCAGTGCAAGCAGCCGCCATCGCTCCCGCTCCAGGTCCCAGAGTCTAGAGAGGGATAAGTTTGGACGAGTGAAGTCAAAGCGCAGCTCTAGTAAAGATCACTACAGCCGAGACCGCTCCAAAAAACGCTCCAGGAGCAGGAGCAGGAGCAGGGACAGATCCAGAAAGCGCTCCCGCAGCAGAGAGCACTCCAGGAAACGATCCAGGAGCTCAAGCTCCAGCAGGAGTCGCAGCCGAAGCCGAGAGAGAAGTCGAGGTAGAAGCAGAGAGCATTCCAGAAGGCGCACCTACAGCCGCGAGAGGGATGAGTACAGGCGCCAACGCGAGCCAAGTCCCAGACCGCCACGGCACATGGACGACGAACTGGCTCGGAAGAAGAGGGAACTGGAAGAGCTCAATGAGATGATTGCATACAAGAAGGCTTTGGTGGAGCCCAGGGTCATGGAGCCCAGGGTCATGGAGCCCAGGGTTATGGAACCCAGGGTCACGGAGCAAGGAGGCAAGACCTGCATCGACTATGACCACGGCAGAAGAGCTGTTCCTCTGAAAGAGTTCAAACCAGTGGTTCCAGAATACCCTCCTCCCAAACCTTATGGGGACCCATACTATGACAGAGAATACAGTGTGTACAGGGAGCGGCGCTATGCAGGTCCTTATGCAGACAGATATGGTGATCCGTACTATGACCGCCGCCCCTATGGAGTGCCATCCTATGAGGACAGACCCTACCCTGAGCCTCCTTATGGTGAGACCTCCAGGCGCTACACTGACCGCTATGATGTGTATGACCCATCCCCTGAGAGTCGCTACCTCGATTCAAAATGCCCACCAGGAGCAGGCCAACCTTATCCCAACGATCCCTACCACAGAGCACCTCTAGATCACAGTCCTCTACCACAGCAGAGCCCTACTCCCTCCGGCCCTCCCTTCAGACCTCCATCTCCAGAAGAGCCTCCTCCAAAGAGCCCCCCTCCTAAACAAAAGACCCCCCCACCCCCAGTTGAAAAACCCCCATTAGATAGATTCCTTGACATGCTTCATAAGAAGAAGATTACTCCAGAGAAATACGTAAGCCCACCCAAAGATGAGCTGCTTCCGCATGAGCGAGCACTAAAAGAGGGCACCACTGGCTTCTCTCAGATCGTTGGATTACCTGAAGTAAAACCCACTCAACCCACCAGAAGCCCTACACCACCAAGTCTCCAACCAAGAGAGCCGGAGAAGGCCGAACCCTACGACAAGATCCAGAGTCTTCTGCGAAGTATTGGGCTGAAATTCACCTCTGATGACATGACCAAACTCCGAACACAAGCTGGAATAATATCCTCCGCTCCCAAGTCAGCTTCTTTGGAACGGGAGATCCAGCAAGCGGGCTCCAGCAGAACCAGTTCTGTGGACCGCCTTCACTCTCCATCTCCAGTCAGATCAGCAAGTTTGGAACCTGTCCGGAAGCCAGTCAATGAATATGAGAGCTTCCTGGACCAGCAGGAGTTGGAAGCTTTGCAAAAAGCTCAGCAAATGCAAAGTCTGACTCGCTCCATCAGTGAGGGCACTCCACCTCCCAGACCACCTCCAGGGCCCCCTCCTGCCCAGTACCAGCGCCCTCCAGTCCCAGACAGCTGGGATGTCCAGATTCCTCAAGCTTTTTCCAACCCCAACAACCAGGCATCTTATCTGGATAGTGCCTCTCCTCCTGTACCGCCTCCAGGACCCCCACCCAAACGCGTTGCAACTCAAGCCCCACCAGGACCTCCGCCTGGGCCCCCTCCCAAACGTCCCACTGGGCAGGCCCCTCTCCTCTCCTCCCTGTCGTTCCTTGGACAGGCCACTGCCCAGACTGTCCCCTCTGCTGTTCAGGTATGTCAGGTCAGGACCTCACACACACCATACATTACAAGAATCAAACAATTCTCTGAAGTGCTTAAGCAGTGAACGTGTTCTTTATTTTATTTTAGAGATGTGTTGTCAGCTCACTGCAGATGATACTAAAACAAAAATGAATCCAATCTAATTTACAATAGATGAAATGGATCTGAAGCTTTTGAGATACTGATTTTAGTATATTTAGACTGTTTTAATGTAGGATATAAGGATATATCAAAGACTAAATGTCTTACAAATAATAGGTTAATTTCCTGCTTCGTTTTCTGCTTCCTGTTTTGGTACAAATTTGGTTAAAATTTCATAACATACAATGCCACATACTGTTCCTGGAATAAATGGAACGTCAATGGCCTTGATAGTTACTACTACCCACCACTACAACCCTCAGGCACCCGGCCAAAGTTCTACAGACCCGGCCATCTCCACCACTGTAGCTCGCTGCCTCCAAGTCATCGAGACAGTCAGGACCCTGGCTCAGCCGCCAGCCAAACCAGTCAAATCTGTGCAGTTCAATTTACCCTCTGAGTCCAGCACCCAGGCCACAATCGAGAGCGAGGAGGACATCAAGAACATGCAGAAGGAGAAGGTAGGTGGACAGCTATAAACTAACTTTTCAACTATTTTATAGTTCGGAACAATACTTTAGGGACCTGTGCCACAGATATGTGAAACCTGTTCATATCAAATATAACTTTTACTGATAACAATTGTAATGCTGATATTCTTAATTACAAACACTGGCCATGATGACCCATTTGTTTGGAGTTCTGGTTCTCAAGATTATTGTCAATTCAGAAAGTAGAATGAGCTTCAATGCTGAAATCCAGTTGGTTTAAACTTAAAAGGACTCTCTGATTTGAATCGCTACCTAAACCCCAGCATCTGCAGACAATCATTAATCAGTGCTAGTGCAGCCTCCGCAGCTCAGTGAGCGCAGGCTACATACAGTTTATTTAAGATAATCATGCATTTAGTATTACTAATTTAGCTTCTAAAACTGTACCACTTTAGGTGATTTTTCCTTTTAATTTACTTATTACTACTTAGTTGTTACTAATACTACTACTAATATTTTATGCATATCAGAGTTTCATTTCACAAGTAATAACTATTTTGGTTGAAAGTGAGACAACAATGTGACTGAAGATTGTACACCACTATACAAAATGTGTTTTTTCCCCTAAAAGCATCATAGTGTTGTGCAATATCTAGTCTCATTCTTGACTCGTGGGTATTTCTCTGGAGCTTTTGCTTTTTCTAAATCTAAAATTCCGCATGTGGACTTAGCCGTCGTTCATTTGTGTAGTTGGATCTGTATAATCAGCGAATACTGGAGAAGAGGGAGTTGGATAAGAAGAAGTATCTGGAGTCTCGAAAAACATCGGACAAGAACAAGGACGGTGCAGCTGTGGTCCCAGGTATAAAGCACTTTCCATGGAGCTCTAATTGTATTAACTGGCTCTCTGTTCCACAGGCCTCTAGCCCTGAGGATTCTCCTGTCAGGAGTCATCATCCCTCTGCTTCTCTAAGCTCACTCAGGATTCTAAAGGCTGGTTTCAGTATAGACTGGAAATGTAGTCAGGATTAATATAGACCCGAGATTTATAGGCACGACGTCTTTAAGTGCATTCGTGGCGGGCAGTTCAGTTTTTCTGTAGGTTTAACTCTTCAACACAGTAGCCATGGAGTGTGGCTACGTGGCATCGACTTGATTGTACAGTGCTGTGAAAATGTATTTGTCCTCTTTTTATTATTCATGCCCTGATCAGTCTTGAACTATTTGGAAAATTGAGTACATGGAAAGTAATTTCTTTAGGACATTGCAAACCATGATTACAGCCAATATCCTCCCTGTTGTGGTCGGATCTGGAGCTGCTTTGCTGTGACAGCAGCAACTTCATGATTAACTCTTATTTTTTAACATATAGCGCACATTTTAATTTGTAAATTAATTAATTAAATTGAATCAGGGGACATATATTTTCACTGTACTGTACAGTACAGTAAGTCTCTGCTAATGTTATTTGATTCTAGCTAACCGTCTTTAGTTAGCCGCCTGGTTGAAGTTGGCCTCATCGACGTAAACTTGCTTGAGGAAAGATCACAAAGATGCCGGTTACATCTCTTCATCACAGTAAAACCCTTTCATTTTTTATTCTAATCAAGTATGTTGTTAGGGCTGGGTATTGAGAAAACCATCTTTTAAAAAATCCTTCAGATGTACTGTTCAGCGTCTTTGCAGTGTTTCTCACAAGAAAGGAGAGCTTGCCAACTGTCAAATATTTACTGATTTATGTTCTGTAGCTAAACTCAAAACGACAACAATTTACAAATTCATAACAAACACAGTTTGGGTGATTAAGTTTAGGTGTGGGGTTGTAAACTTTTGAGTTTTGTTCCTTCCATACTAGAAGTGAGTGTCCCATCAGTTGCATCCAGACCCAGTTTGAAGGTGTCATTTAGGTAGAGCTGTGCAGTTAATCCTTTTTTAATCAAACCATTTCTAATGGTCAGTGATCAGCTTGGTTCTTTTTAGTCAAGAGGTCTTCAGCCTTTGTGAGTAATTGATGAGCGTTTGAGTTGAGACTTCTTCAGAGAAAGACATTTTTATTTATTAGTTTTGCTTTAAATGGCAAATATTGAAATTGCCTATTATGTTCAGGAAATGGACATTGAAAGCCGTTTGTTAATAAGACAATTGAATTGAAAATTGTGATGGATCAATATGAGGAAAAGCATGATGCGTTTTTCTTGTGATATCTTTTAGGCTATTTAAGGCTTTTGCTTTGCCTTTAAGTGTGAGAAACACTAGTCTAGTCTAAAAATGTAGATGGATAAAGTGCTACAATCTTATCTGGTGCTTTGAAGAAAAATCAGTACCCAGTCCTACAATTGGTAAGATTTTGTTTTTATATTAGCTGTATAGTTGTGCGTTACACACATCAGAAGTCGCGTCCATGTTGCAATGCTACAAACGCCATGCATGTGCAAGTCCGCTTAGTTTTTGCAGGTGTAGAGACTCGTGATAATTCGTCGTTCGTTGTTGTTTATAATGGTAATGCCTTCTTCAGTGTTAAAATGCTTTTTGTTACATCATTACATTGTGAGAATTTATAATGCATTTATAATTTATAATACAAGTGCTTATATATAGCAAAGCTAGTATATATAAATGTCTAAAAATAACTCTGCAGCCAGACCGCCCGTTATTGTAGCTAGCTTTAATGTTAGGCATGTTAAATGTTTTTTTTTATGTGATGCATCACGCGGTTTTGCTTGAACTGAAACGCTCATCAGAAGCCTTTCTTCTAAATTATGCCATCTGCGCCTTCAAGTCAAGTCATTCAGAAATGTGAGGCTATTCATCACTCTCCGTACAACAGGAAAGTGCCACATCTCATCTGTAACTGTTTTCATTTTCTCCATGTGTAAAGTCGAAATGCGTAGAACTCTAGAGTACAGGTAACACAGGAAAGCTGCCCATTTGTACATGTGTGAAGTCCTGTTAACGGGACTTTAGAAATTTATTATACACAGAAGTGCTTAAGGTTCAATTATCCTGGCCAGCCAGCCAAACCTACACCTTTTTATTTTTAAAGCAGGGGTTTTTAGATTCCCATCCAAGTTGTTGTTGTCATTTCTATCTTGTTTACTAGTATCATTCAGAGAAGACTTTATCTTCTCTCAGTTCTGTTTAACCAGGTCAAGTGTTTTCCTTCCTCACCCTCAGATTTTGCTGAATGTTAGTGTTACTCATTCATGTGGCTGATTTTTATTTGTCCTTTTGTTTATGGTAACATTAGCCATTGACATACAACTTACCGTCCCCATTGTTCATGTTTTATAGTGTCAAGCAAGATATGAGAAGACTGGCAAAGACAGTTAATGCTACCATTTTTGTTCTGGAGAAAAGGAATATATATTCCTTGTACCTCTGGTTGCATTAGAGAATGGTCTGGCTGGCCAGGCTAGATCTTAAGGCACCATGTGTTTAAGTGCTATATTGCATTTGCAAAGCCCCATGTGTGGAAAGGATCAAAAGTGATTTTTAAAAATATATTTGGCTAATATTCATTTCTTTGTTAGTATAAGGATATCTCTAGCTTAAGCGTTCTTCCATTTGACTGCGTAAACCATAGCACGGGAAGCTAATGTTATCAGTGTTAGTATGAATTATGCTACATACATGTTTGTGTGATGTTTGCTTATAACTAATAAGTTGCTATTTTTTAAGGTTTGGCGGTAGCACATTTGAGAGCCACATTTAGGACTTGTAGGCTGAGTTTAAAACACGTTTTCTGATTCGTATTGGAGTAGTGGAAATAAGGTAAAGATCTATGTAGTTGATAAATGTAGATAGTTTGCTTTAAGAAGCTTAAACGTAAGCTCATTACATATTAAACCGGTCAAGTTGAGTTACAATTTGTAATTACTTTGTAAATGTATTCTTGTATTTGATAACGTTTCTGGTTACATTTCTGTAACTTAAAATGTTGATGTTTGGCCGTGATTTTTATTCTCAAATGTTTAAATTTGGCAAGTTGCTGGAAAGGTAGGTAATGTTAAAAATCTTCAAAGAATTGTTTGTGTACATGTCCTGTAAACACATTTTAGCAGGAGCACATATATTAGTGGAGGAGATTCACACTGAAAACCCTCAAAAAGTCCGTACAGAACAAGCTTGTGTTTCACAAACTCTGTTCTCGTCATGTTTATATGCGCAGCAAAAAACTGATCATTAGTAAGATTATTTGAAGACAAATTGTTAGTTTAAAATTCAGTGTACTTTGGACAAAGTTCTGTTGTGTCCGTAAGCAAGAAGCTTCACCCACATTACCTAGTATGAATATGGCGTGTGCGTGAATGTTGGTGGTGGTCGTACGGGCCGATGGCACAGATTGGCAGCCTTGCTTCTGTCAGTCTGCCCCAGGGCAGCTGTGGCTACAGTAGTAGCTTACCACCACCAGTGTGGAGTGAATGAATCTCTGCAGTGAGGCTTTGAGAGGCTTTGACAAGCCTGTAAAGCACATTAAGTACAAGGCGTTATTATAACCCCATAATTAACTGAAGCCAGGTGTGATTATCAGACTGCCTCTTTTGGGCATGTAAACATAATCAGATCTTAATATCGGGTAATCAGATTTTTTTGTTTTCTGCCATATAATTGTGCTCACTGTTAAAATCTAAACAAGCGTAACAATTAGTGTGTTGAGCTTTCTTGCTTTTTCATGTCGTATCCACCAGCCCATAATGCGCTAGCTAGGAGGTTAGCAGTTTCAGAAATATTTTTTGAAAGTGTGTTTTTACCACGCTAATTTTTTACAACTTTTCGAAAAGACCCTTATGGTGGTTCAGACGTAATTTCTTTTTTATTTCTAAGAATAGCTGTGTTTTTAAACACATGATAAATAGAACGTAAGAAACAACAAAGTGCATTGTGTTGACTGTTCAAATCATACTGTAATGAATCCAACAGCTATTGAAACTCCTAAAGTTCTGATTCTGAAACACATTAGAGACAACATACCCTTTTCTGTCAAAATTTAGTTTGCTGTATTTTTAGACTTGCATATTTCTAAGATACATTTGATGTCATGTGAAGCTAATGTTGCGCAGGTTCTTTTAAGATATTACCTTTTATTTTATACTCGATTTCCAGTTTTCCAAATTTGCCGTCAGAATGGGTTTTCTGTATGTTGGCAGATATTGCTGTATAATTCTGTAAATGAAGTGCGTAATGACTTTGAAATGTATCATGTTAAATAGTAGTTTGACTTTCTACTTTCGGTTTGTGTTTCAGCTAAGCCCGTGAGTGTGGAGCAGAGGAATGTGTGGATCTGCGGACACTCCTTGATTTACTGGGCTGAGTCCCGGGCCAAGTCCCCTGAGGTGGGCATGCAGCTGGGTATGGACCCCAGCCGTGTCACCCTGTGGTGGAGGGGCACCCAGGGCATGACCTGGTCACAGCTACTGCCCCAACTGCATCAGCTCAAGGTGCTGTGGCCCAACCCCGACGTGCTCATCATCCACCTGGGGGGCAATGACCTGAACGACAGCCCCACCGACCTGTTGACGGCGGTGCGCAGAGATTTAGCTTCTATCAGGAGCATCTTTCCGCACTGTCTCCTTGTTTGGTCCCACATCTTGCCGCGTCGCATTTGGAGACATTCGAACGACAGTCATGAGGTGGATCTGGTGCGCACCACTGTGAACCGGCGCATTCACAGTGTGCTAACAGAGCTAGGGGGCGTGTCCTTATCGCATGATAACATCCGGTGTGGCGCGAACACCGGGCTGTACCGCGCCGACGGGGTGCACCTCAGTCCTAAAGGTATCGACGTGTTCAACCTCAACCTGCAGGACCTCCTTGAGAAATGGGACCAGGAGGTGAACAAGATCCAGTAGGTTTTTTTTACTGAGGATGCTACAGTGGAACAGCTGGGGATGCACTGATCTGCTGGGTTTAGTGAGAATTCAGGCTAGTCGTTTTAGCATTGCTAGTGGAACCTCTTCAAGAACAGGACTCATGAACATAGCTAGCTAGATCTGATGTTGTTAATAAGGTCTGTCTTCAGTCTTAACATGTATAAAATTATTTTAGAATATCTATACCCACACCATCATGAACAGCAGACAGTGGTCCTCAGTCAGTCCATTCTAGCATTACTCAAATTTTGATACTTCAGCTGCGTTAGTTACATAAAACCTTGGGCTTGTGCCGTTTGTCATCTTTTGCTAACTGTGCCGACTATTTACTCAAATACGTTTTTCAATCGGTTTACTTAGAATTCAATTTTTAAAAGTTAATGTTTTCTGTTTGGAGCTCATAAGACAAAAATGTTCGGATTTAAAGCTAATTTCTCATTTCTTTATATTCTTTGTTTCACAGCGGTTATGAGTAAATAAATTATTTTAATTAAACCTGTTTGTGGTGTGTCATTAATGGAGAAATGACATGTTGTAGCACTAATAAGTAAAGTGTGGAGTCTTTTGTAAGGTAAACCTGAGATTGTTAAGCCAATACAAAAGGCGTAACGATAGGGATGAGAATGATGCTATGTGCTCCACTTTCATAGAAGAGGTGAACACAAGATTTTCTGAATCATCGCCATGGCCACCACTTCTAGATGAACTTGCCTGGGTGAAGTTTGAGCCCTCAGGATAATTCACTTCATATTCACTTTGAAGATGGTCAGGAGTTTGTGCTTTAGTACTGCATTTGGGGATCTTGTACATTACTACTAAGAATAATTGTCCTCTGGATTAGACAAATTACCCCTACTTTTCTACCATTGAACATAATTACAATATGTGTATTAATTTTGTAAATACACTACTGTTCAGTTGATACCTTTTAGTCAGTGTAATTTATTTATTCAGTTCAGTTTTTAAAAAATATATATATATATAAATGAATACGCCTCATGTCGGAGGGAGGTAGGATGTTTTAAATCTACAGGAGACGTCAGTTTGGAGGTTGAATTTAGAATCAAAGAAGTAAGTTAAAATAAGTTCATCTGTTAGTCACTGATTTCTAAAGTCAGTCAGCTCTGATCTGAAAGACAATGAAGAGAATTATTTACAGACTTGCCTTTTTAAAATGTTATCGTTGAATACAAGCAGGAAATAAAGACGCAAATTTGTTTATTTTTCTTTTTTTAATTCTTTGCAGTCCTTGTTTTGTCTTTACATTGTCATTCAAAGTATCTGACATTTATACCATAGTGAGCAAACATACCCCCCCAGAAAACCCCAAAGCCATCAGGACAATACCATCACAGGGTTCACTAAGTCTCACAAAGGATAGATAAAGCTCCTCTCAGTCTGCAGCCAGCAGCAGCATACATACACTTCACTTGTATATCATTAGCATAACAGCATAGAATAGCATTCAGAGCAATGGAGGAGTGTAGACCATGGAGGGATATATTTTGGTAGATGGGGGAGTCTGCTGTGTCAACACTCGATCCTGGATATTGCATATGTACTTTGTCTGGACTAGTTTATATGGATAAGTGAAGTCCCATTAACTATTGTTACTATGATGAGCCTGGAAGGTTTGTAGCTGTAATAGCTGGGGGGAAACAATGGAAAGTGCTATGCCTGGAGATTCCAGATCAAGGGACAACGGGAATGTAATGTGACCAGTGACACAGTGAACCAAGCGGTTGCCCTATTTTGTGAATTCTTATCAAATGTTTTGGGTTTTTTTTTGTTTTTAAATACAGCCAATGAGTATTTTCTGAAGCCACCTGTTTGTGCTACGACAGATGAAATATTCCAGAAGCCTGTGAATTTCTGCTGCCTTTGTACTTCACAGTAGAAGAGCCTAGGACTGAGAGCGTAGTCTGTTTATTACATATGACCAGTTACATAGAGTTAATCAAAAACTAGTATACTTGGTGCAATTTGTAAAATTGGTGGCACATTTGCCTCAACGCAAGAAGGTCAGGGGTACGTTTATTTGTATGCAAACTCTACATCAGTCTACATAGATTTACAATCCTCTGGTATGTACTTCCACTAAGGATCTGTAAAATGTAGATTTTGAACTGTTTTCAGTTGCTAACTTAAAAAAAAATAAAATTGGTCCTATATCCATATCCTATAGCTCACACAACAACCACACTGCCCACTACCAGCGACACATCAGCTCCGGTCTACAGTACTTTAAAGCGAAACAATGAATAGTGCTCAGCCCTTCTAGGCTCCTAGATACACACTGAAGCAGGTCAACAACAAGGTAAAAATTACACACTTCAATATACCACGGCTCTAACCACAGAGCCTGTTCAAACGCAAAATCTGGCACCTTTGAATCGGTTAATCCTGGCTATTTCACAACCTTTTTATAATACATCCTTCACTTTGCTTCAATAATTAGAAACAACAAACTAGCTAAGTAACTTGTACAGGTTCAGGCACGTAAAGAGCAGAAAGGAAAAAAGGATTGCCATGAGTAGAAACATTCTGGATGTTAATAAAAATGTACAAGTGTAAATGAGTTTGGCTCTTACCAAACTGAGCAGAGGTGAGTGTGGAGTAAGGCCAGAAGGTCTAAGTACCGGGTTTGTTTATACCTGTTTATACCTATGCCTTTATTGAACCAGCTGGATGAGGCACAAGCTGGAAATCAGAAATGAAAAGTGTTAACTGTTGGTCAATGCATCAAGACATCAAAACCACAAATTAAGATTCACACGTATCATCAGTCTTAATAAAACAAGGATTACTCTTTTTATTCATTGAGACAGCTAACCTGAGCTCTGCAGACAACACAATTTAAAATCATTTAAAACATGTTAATTTCTTATTTCAAACTTCCCTTTTCTACAATTCATCCTGTTCTTGCTTCCATGGATTTTAGAAATTCCACCTAATATAATTCTGATGGTAATGGGTCAAACGTTTTTGTTTTTAATTCTGTATCACTAAGAAAATGGAAGTTTGCTGTGTTTGTTACAAAGTAAGACTCCGGGAAATGAAAAAAATCTGTAGCTCAATTAAATAAAAAAGTACAAAGGAGGTACAGTTTTTGTTAAATAAAAGAAAAAAGCTTAACCTTGGAAAATTGAAAGTTGCTCTTTATGTACAAATGCTACTCCCAAAATAATAAAAAAAGTGGATGCCATTTGTTAACATTCTGATCCTGCTGTCAGAACAACACATTTCAACTCATACATGGAAAGTGTATAAAAAACAAAGTCAAAAGTGCTCAAATAAGAGTTTTCTGTTTTGTCATCACGAGGCCGATGCTTGTTTCTTTTGTGTTGAACTGTGTCCTTTCAGGCGGAGGTTGGACTGCGGAGAATGGGAACACGTAGAGATGGCACTGGAGTTTAGGAGGCGGACCGAGGGATGGACAGGTCTGCACGGAGGACGGGTTCTGACGCCTCCAGAGGTTAGTGTTGGGATTCTAAGCTCTTGTCGGCCATCTTGAGAGCGCTGTTCCCTCCTCAGCGCTGAGTGAGCAGTCTAACCCAGGGTGGTGATGTTAGCCCTGCCCCCTGGTGGCGCCACAATGCGAGACGTGTTGCGGCGTGGGACGTTGTCGTCGATCTGGGCCCCTGTGACAAAATCAGAGGTCAGAGGTCAAGATCCAGTACTTTATTTAGAGTGGGAAAGGACAGAGCAGGAACTGGATTCATACACACAAATCGAAAAGTCACCTTTTGTGCTTTTCACTATTCAAACAAAGTGTGTAGGTGTGAAAACACTGACTGCGCATTTTATAAATTATAGTGTACTACATGTACTCAGTTTGCCTTAAATTGTCCAAGTAAAATAAAAACAGGATATTGCAAATTGAAATACAAAAAACATTTATTGAATGTACTTTTTAAATAAAAAAAAAAGTCTTTTATTGTTTCATTTGTTCGTTTTGTTCTATGTGTAGTGTAAGAATTTACTTAAATTAATCAGTGGTGGAAAGAGTACTGCAAATTTGCAGTCATTTGTACTCGAGTATAAGAGTTACATACTGTACTCAATTAAAAGTACAAGTGAAGCATCCAAAATTGTACTTAAGTAAAAGTAAAGAGTACACATGAAAAATACTACTCAGAGTACCAGTTACTAGTTACTTTTTAACAGGTTTAAAATTCTACAATTGCCCAGTTACAGTAACATGAGTATTTGTCATCATTCATTTTCCACCCCTGATCTTAATTAGGGTTTACACTTTCATTAAAACTCCTTGGACAGTTTCCCAACCACATACACAACATTCCTTTATCCATATTCAAAGGAATGTTGTCTAAAATGGGGAAGTGGCACTCACCGGACAGGCTGAAACCGGATTGGTGCAGGTTGCGCACCGGCTGGTTGGGTTGTTTGGCGGGTGACGTCTTGGTGGAGGACACAGGGGTCATGACCTTTGGAGTCACGGTTACATCACACACTGGGCCGTCGTACAGTCCTCTGGGCACGCCCCTCAGCTCAGCTAGCTGCAGCAGCAGGAGCAGTGATTAGCATCCATGTCTACACACATGGTTTAGAGTGTGCTACTGCATGTCACCATCTTAAGAGGGAGTATTACACTGCTATGGGGTATTGAGTGCTAACACATAATCACCATGTTACCTTTATTGTTTTGAAAATGCTATATTTGCAGAAAGTCCCACTCCCCACACTGTCACTCCCTCTTCAGAGCGCTATCACAACACAATCAGTGTCAGTGTGTGAAACTGCTACACATCACATCAGGTTTGTGACATAGTGTATTGTTTTGTATCCTGCTTTTGTATATTTATGGAAAATTGCCGTGCGGGAGCGTGGGTGACGTAGGCTTGGGGGCTGAGCTTTGGATAGGATCATACTGCTAACTGTAAGGAGGGCTCAAATGGGGCCCGCTATAGATCGCTAGATTACTGAAACATGCATGGATGACGTATAAAATGTCTTCAGGCATGTTTTTGAACAGTGACATAACATGGTAGAAAGCTCCAAAAAGTCAATTTAACCCACTCTTTAAAATGGCTTTGCACTATGGCGATGGTCATGTACACACAGGAAGGTTGATGTTACTGCTGCAGCAGCCTTAACACTTGAGAAGATTTTGTAGACATCCATGGCTTTCAGAATGATGACAAATTAGGACCGCTACCATAGCAATTAACAATTTAAAACACAATATTATAGCTTTTGAATGGTGGAATGTCGCATAATGCCACCTATAACAGGAAGCATTAAGAAGACCCATTGGGGTTAAATTATAGTATATGTAGTATATTTTAAATTATACTATATGTAGTTTATTTCTAAATGAATAATTAACTTTAAAGGAGCACTATGCAACTTTTCTGTAGGATAGAGGGTATGCCACTTGTTTGTCTCTATGCTAATCATCTCATGCATTCAATCTCATTTTATTTTGCTAAGGATGTTCCACTGTATGGCATTAAACTTACAAGCAGGTGTCACCCCTGAAGCCAAGTTCCAGGAGGTCAAAGACAAACTAACTCGCAGCAATAATTCATGTTTTTTAAGGTATTTTTGAGCAATACAAACACAATTAAATAAATGCTAGACACCTTAATGTCATATTGTTTAACTCTCCAGTTAAACAATGCAATAACTCATCCATGAAGACAAGCTGGTGGCAGACCCTCCACTAGGAAAGTTTCCCCTTTAATTTAACAAATTCCCATAAGAACACAAGAAAACTACTGTATGTGGTCATCCTGAGGTAAGATGGTAAGAAGACTACCTGACAAAAAGCTCCCTGCACTGCATAAAGTAATATCTAGGTAGTAGTACTATGTGTACTATGTGACATCATACAGAACTGCCCTGATTACAGCCAGGTGTTTCTGATTACAAACACTTGATTGCGAGGGCGGTGTTTGAAGTGTGGACACCTGTTAGATCATCGTCCAGTTTAGCACCTATTTGAAATGTGGTTGCAGGCGAAGTGTAGGTGTTTAGTCCCACTTTTTGTGTTAACGAGTGAGTACATATTGATCCCAGAGTAGACTGTTGACTTGTCCTATATCAATAAGACCAGTGTGATAGTTTTGTACCCTGCTGCGAGCCTTGATCCTCTTGTACACGTAGTCGGGGAAGGGTTTGCGGGGGATGTAGCGCCCACAGCCCTCCGTCACGTGCAGAGTCCCCTCCTCCAGGACGATCTTACCCTGACTGATGACCACCAGGGGACCCCCACGCACCTCTGTACCCTCAAAGATGTTGTACTCCACAGTCTGCACAGAAAGGACAAGAGTGACGGTCAGTACTCATCTTAGAATATGAATGTAAACTGTGTTTGGTCCTCTGTCTGCATTTTAAGGCTCTGGCAACCCAGGTTCAGTTGTGACTGTAGTACCTTTTTAAAACAGTAAGAGCACAGGCTACATACA
The DNA here is from genome assembly GCA_000787095.1 of Periophthalmodon schlosseri. Lineage (NCBI taxonomy): Eukaryota > Metazoa > Chordata > Actinopteri > Gobiiformes > Gobiidae > Periophthalmodon > Periophthalmodon schlosseri. Next base: position 78,887 of record KN484430.1, read on the forward strand.
GTATTACAGATACTTTAACTTTGAGAATGTTGTGTTTTTTTTTCTAAACGAGTCAATCAATATACAGATAGTAACTGTGATTCTGAAACTAGTATTGAAACTAGATTTTCATTTGATAAGTATCAAGTTGCTATCATCTGTCTCGGTGGTACAACCATGCTGTCAGATTTCCATGTTGGAAGAAGTCCATTTGCCGCTTTGAAGAAACATGAAGACGTGGTCAAAGACTTTGATGTTTTGGTTCTTTTCCAGCAGTGGTGGTTGCCATGACGACGAGACAACAGCGTGTTGAGTGTTCACATGATGTCAGCCTCCACAGCACATGTGCAGTCTGGACTTATTTATGACCACTCACTCCCTCCACTGAGAGACGCTGCCAGGTCAAGAGCAGTGCACAAGTCCAGGGTAGTGTAAGATGAGGCTCACTTTCACGCAGACATTTCATATGGACAGGTGTTTCGTGATGTTTAAGCAATAAAACAGAACACCGCCAGCGTTGTTCTATAGTCATTCAATTAAAAGGCGCTGAGCTGGATTTTTACAGTCTTAAAAATGTGAAAACAGAACTATATCTGCAGAACGGCTTGCAGTGGTTCAAAGTTATTCTTCACTTACCATTCTGAACATCCTTATAAGTGCTTTTAACTACTCTCAGAGACCAGTGCGGAGTTTTGCTGTGACGGTAAAGCTACCAACAACCAACATGCTAATCTGTGGCAACAAAACGTTTTCTAATTCTATGCTGCTTAACAATATATCTGTACTGGGGTAAGACATGTTTTGCTCAAATACGTGGAGGAAAAAAAAAAAATCACATCCAGGACCTTTAATTCTTCAACATGCTTAAAATGCTTTCACTGCTATACATCAGCAAGTGCTATTACATAAAGCTCCTCCTTGTTTTTAAAGTCCATCATACACTTTTACCAGAGTTGTTCTCATCTTTTCGAATCCACAACAGCTTAGCAACTTTGTATCAAACCAAAACAAGCAAACTGCAGCTAGTATCAAACTGCTTCACTCCTCAGTGCACCACCACATGCAGGCCTTGTATATAGACATTTCACAATAACTATGGGTATTTTTCAAACACACACATTATTTTAATTTATACAACAGTAAATAACAAATCTAAGGTGTAAAAAGTAGTTTAAAAAAAGGCTGAATAATACTTAATACACAAACTTTAACATTATTATTATTTCACAAACATTGTCCAGATAACTACCTCTGAAACTTTTTCAACCACAAGTACATGAAAAATAGAAGAAAATCTACTTATACTCAGTGGGTGTGGTCAGACAGCCTCCTGACCACAGCTGGAGCTCTTAATAAAACCGCTGGAGCAGAGGCTGAGCTCATGTGGTCAGAAACAGCGCTGGACACTCACTCTCCACTCTCCCCATCAATATTTCCCATCAGCACCTCCTCAGAAGAGAACGCAGGAACACGGCTGCTCGTCACACTTGGACTGAAGACACAGAGGTCTGGGGGAACACGGCATTTGATTTGTGGCTCTCTGGAGCATTTCACAGATGAGATCACTGTGCCTGTACGAGCCTCAAAGATGAAGCAGCAGCAGCAGCAGACACAGAAACAGCTCAACACACAGAAATGTGGACCCGAAACATAAACACAAAATCTCCACCTCAACACATCTCTTCATTTGTACGGGGCTTTTTGTGAACTAACTCAAATGTGATAGAAGAAACACAACTTCAACTTTTAACAATGTAACATCCATCCACTGTGGATAAATACAAATAAATCAGCCCTATTATTTTTGGAAATAGTTTTGTTCAAATCATATATAAGGTAAGTTTATCCCTTCTGTTTGCCCTGTATACTGCTGCTATGACTATGAGAAACACATTTAACAATAACATCCTTATAGCAAACTGACGCTTCATACGTGATGGTGGTGAAGTGCTACTATAGCCACAGCTTAGGATCAAAATGTCTGCATCTAATTATTAACTGTTTTATCTTCCACAAACCAGAAAGTGTGTTGTTAGCATGCTACTAATTCACCATTATGAATAATTAGGATGATAGGAATGCATTAGGAAAGGAATAACTTTGGACCTTCACTTAAATCCATTAAAAACAAGTACGAGACGGGCAACTCTTTCCTCCTCGCGTCCTGTACGGCGCCACTTGACCACAGAGGGCCAATAAAAGAGTAAACATGAGTCAGTTACCGAGTTGTGGCTCTTTGCAGAGATGATCTTGGTGACGTCGGGGTCCCACAGCACCAGGTCTGCGTCGGAGCCCACAGCGATGCGTCCTTTTCGGGGGTACAGGTTAAAGACCTTGGCGGCGTTGGTGCTTGTCACAGCCACAAACTGGTTCTCATCCATTTTACCCGTCACCTGAAGAAGATTATTTAATTTTCACAACTAAAATACATATAATGTCATAGTTTTAATCATTGTGATTATTGTTGTTGACTAAAACTAAGTAAAAACTAAAATAAAAGTAATCATTGATAAATAAAACTATGTCTAAAATTACAGATATTTTGGTAGACTACAATTATAACTGAAAGTAGATATTTTTGTTGAATAAAGGTACAGACATTTTACTGACTCATATAAACTAAACTAACTTGATAAAATGGACGACTCGAGATTAGATTCGATTTTTTTGTTTTTGTTTTAAAGCCACAGTATGTAACTATTTTGCCCAAAAATAGATTAAAATATATATTTTTCATTTTCGTTGTCTTTATTGTTCTAAAAAACCTAGAAAACCAGGCATCCTTAGGCTTGCACCTTGCATCTAGGCCTAGTTCCAATATCAACTTATCATTCAACATATGAAAACTGAAACAATATCATTTGAAATTGTATCAAGTCTACAATTTCTTTGCAATAGTGGGGAGATTTTAGCCATTTTTATGTAATATGATAAGATTTGAGCAGGACAAAGTTGAATAAATAACTTCTATGGCTAATTACTGGTTCATTCTCCTATTCATTTGTTGCAGCTCAGGCTTTTTAATGATACAGTATATTTAAAAAATTGGTTTACTGGGATTATCCTGCTTTGTGTCAATGGCATAAAGTACGTATCTCGACTGAAACGAAGTTCTTTTCGTTAAAAGACTAAGACAAAAACTAAATACATTTTTTTTTCAAAATTAACAATGAATCAAAATTCAAGCAGAATTATTCTCTCTAAAAGCCACAGCAGGTCCGTACCACACATTTGTCCCAGATGATGGACATCCTCTCTTCGGTTCCATTGACTCCTTCTGGGATGAGGGTGAAGTCATCTTTGCCCACAGCGCGCTGGGCGGTGTCAAAGGGACAGTGAGCGCTCCCGGTCACCTGCAGGTCTCCACTGCAACACACATCAGTACCACTGTAAGGACATGTACACCTGTACTATGTACACCTGTAGTATGTACACCTGTAAAAAAAAAAACAATAGTATGAGGCTACTGAAAAATATATTTTCTTAAAAGGATCACAATTCTACAATTCTGGATCAATTCCAAATTCTCAAAAAAATTACATTATGTTAAATACAGTGTTTCCACTGGTAAAAAGCCCCTTAAAATTCATCTGACACTGCCTCTGCGGAGTTTACACACATTTCACATCATCAGTAACCTGGGAATGAGTCCTTGTGTAGTATTAAACGAATTAAAAAACAAGTGTTATGCCACAACTTCATTAAAACATCCTGGACTCTAGCTCTCTGTGCGCCAGAGCTCTAAAGTGACAGGAGTGAGAGGAGGAGGGCTGTCAGAGTGTACTGACACACACACAGAGGAGAGATGAACGGAACATTAGCACTGTTTTAATCACTTTTGCTCCACGGTTCACTTTGTCGTGTTGGTGTTGGCAGTGAAGGAAAGCCAATGCACGAACTACAGTCACAGCTTGTGAGTTAAATAGGATATTAACAGTACAATTTTTTAGATATTTTTTTACGTTGACAAATAAACACATACATGAGATTAACTTGGCCTAAATAATAACTGATTGGATCTATTGTTTTACTGAATTCTGAACTAATGTGATGCGCCTGTAGGCCTAATAAAATCCAAAGAAAAAAAGAATTGCTTCAGAACCGAACTGAGAATCGTTTGGTTGTATGTGTGTTTGTGGTTTAGGTACCAGGAGAGCAGGGAGTTGAGATAGTCGGGTGTAGTGGGGTCGGGGCTAAGGGGAGGAGAGGTGACGAAGGCAGCAGCTTTGGCCCAGTTCTTGCTCCAGTAGTGAGAGCCGTCCGTGCCCAGGCTGGCAGTGATGGGCTCTCCATACACCACAGTACCTACGGCCAAAACCAGCGTTATTCACATCTGTGCACTACAGGTGGGAGATAGAGCGAAATATGTATATGCTGTTTTCCAGGTATAGCAGCATTAAATCAGAGACAGGAACATCATCCATAATAAAAATATCCCAGCCCATTTCACACTGAACTTAAAACATTTACATAAGCATGTCGTGATAACACGTTTTGAAGCACGATATTTTGCTACAGTGAAATGTAATGATAAACGATAATATTAAAACAATTTTTTGCCACTGGTACAAAAACAATAATGCAAGATAATCCCAGGGAACCATTTCAAATAGATAGTCTCATTAAAAGACCTGAGCTGCAACAAACAAATAACAGAATGAAGTAATAATTCACCATAGAAGTCAATTATTCTACCGTCTACAGCTCAAATCTTACCATATTACAACTTAATTAACAAAATAAATACATTTTTATTTACACGATGATCTCCCATTCTCACAAATAAACAGATATTTAAGCAGTAATGTTTAGGAAAGTAGAAATAAGGGCTGAACAATTTGGGAAAATATGTAAATGCATTTTTTCTGAAGCATTGTGACTGGATTTGCAATTTATGTTTTAATAATGGGATTCTGTGTAAAGTTTTAATTATAAATGTGCCCAGAAGAACTGATAAAAAAAAATGAAATATGAACTGACAAACTAATACAAGAATCACATTTCAGACCATGTTTGTACAGATCTAAACTACAGGGTTGGCACTTTTGATGCAGAATAGGACAGGATACTTTGTTTTGTTATCAAACGTAAAAAATTGCAGCCTTTGCAATTGTGTCCATTCAAATTGTGTTTTCGATTTGGTTGCGATTAATCTTAAATTCTAAAATGAATTGTGTTTTTTGAAATAATCCCCCAAAAATCAATGGCATTATTATTCTGACCTCACATAGATCTTCAAAGCTCACCTTTCTTGCGGGCCTGAGCGATGACGTCGGCGGCGCTCTTGCTCATCACTTTGGTCACGTACAGAGGACAGTTGGTCTGATTGGCCACAGTCAC